>JAPDOI010000874.1:0-261476 GCA_029168955.1 Aplectana chamaeleonis
CAGGATTCCTTCAATAGAGCAAATATAGCAATTTTTTCACAAACTTTGATTCTTAAAATTTTTCTTTGTGCGATGAACTTGAGACGTCAATTTTGCTACTTTAAAAGTTAAAACAAACCAACTAATCAGCAATATTTATTTTGCAAAGTATTGATTTTGTTTTCAAAAACTAAAAAAACTCTGAATAGGTTGTTTGGATAAAGTAACAAATAATTGTGAAGATGAATTGTGCATTTTTTGTTTTTACCTGTTCATAATGCCGAAAAAGGATAGAAATCTTTCAAATTTCACAAAAAAACATGTTTTCTTCGTACTGTTGTAGTGTAAGCAAAGTTTGTTCTCAATGAAGTCTTTTTTCACATACTTTGGACAAAAGCAATCGAAATATAACACTTAGAAGCCAGGAACAAAAGTCGTGTTGCACATGTAGTGTAATCATTCCCTACTGCTATCACACTCTTTATTCAAATGCAAATTTATAAAAAGAACAAGTTTTACGGGCAGTGATAAGGAGCTTTGTTTAAAGGGATTAATCGAGTTCTATATCACGCCTTGTCAAAATAACTAAATAGATAGGAAAATTCTTTTTCAAGAAACCTCAATTATCCTTACATCAACTTTGTAAAAATTAACCCTTCTCATTTAGTCACCAGAAGCTGTTATAAACTGTGACTTGGAACATTATTGCTTCATCGTACATATATTCTCCACTCAGGTGCTAACCATTTGTGCCTATTTGAATTAACACAGTCACATGAGAGCAGAAGTTTGTTTAGAAGTGTGATTTCTACGGTATTACGCAGTATTTTGTAGAACACATTCAAATCACATCTTCTCCATCCGCTGGCGTGTACCCCGGCTAATTTGGCAATAAACCTTGGCTGTAGCTGTGAGCACGGCTCTCTGTTCCTCATATATTCTACGACTGCTCCATCATCTTCTTCCAGAAGGGGATTTTGTGGCAGTGAATGGACAATTTCGATGTTTTACTAATTCCGTTGTTTTATCACTGGGAAACATCGTTAGTTCGCCACGAAGAGAAGGTCGTGGAAAACTACTCGAAACCTTTTTGCAAAGCATGAAAGCTCAAAATATCGCCCGAAACTTCTTTGTAAAACCAAAATAGTCATAAGCTACAAGAAAGGTATTGTAGTAACTCTGATCTTCATGCGAAATCTTTTTTGATAAGGATATTCAGATCGTCTATCTAATATAAAACAATATCATCAGTTAACAACTATATCATAAGTATAATATAATATCATCAGTTGAAAAAATCACCACATAAGTTTCCATTAGAGCTCTTGCTGTTTATTTTTTCAAAGTTGTTAGACATTCGCACGGATTATCGACCCAGCTGTGCTAGATTATCAATCCCAGACAATTTTTGGGTGGCCATAACACTCTGGGAGAGCATTTTCAGAGTCTCATTGATGATCTCAGTTAGCCCCGATCTAGAGATTGTGCCTAAAAATTGAGTCACTTTGAGAGCGCAAGATGTCTTAGGTACTTAGCACGGGTTCCAGAAGGGATTCTTATTTTGCCATATTTTTTGTCCCTGGGTTTCTTCCATTTTTTCCCATTCACCTGAACGGAGGAAGCATAAGCGGGATGTTGCATATATAATGTGGCCACAAGTCCACCGAGGCAGTCCAATATGACTGTATTGCTAATAGTTTTGTATATTTGAGATTTCTGTTAATCATATGCAACAAAGCCGTTAAAATCTGACTTCTGAAAACGCTGTTTTATATATTTTTTTACTCGTGCTTGCTTCCTCGTCTCGAAATTAACGCAAACAATAACAGGTCTCTAACAGGAAATTTGATAAGCAGTGGGAAAAAAAGATTCGAGAAAGGATGTATAACGCACGAGCAAAGTGAAGGGTGGAAAACGATGAAACTGATCAATAAAGGAAGAGGATGCAAAAGCCTTTCAGTTAGTTGTTCCTGCAAATATTTGTCACGCTTCCGACGTCTACTAGGTTGCCTGCCGAATAGCGCTATTTGTTACTAACATTAATTAAACTGCAAGTTTCTGTAAGCTCATAAGGCCCATCGAAACATGATTTTAGCATTTTAACCTGCTCGTAACATTATCGAAAACTTCAGAGTGGACGGGAAGTCTTGACGTTAAGCGGACTAATGATGTGGTTTATTTCGACTTTTCAGAGGCTTTTGATAAAGTCAGTCATAGCAAGTTACTACATAAGCTCATTTAACTGAAAGTGCATCCAGTAATTTGCAAACGGCTCGAAGAATTTCTGACTAATAGAATATTCCAAGTGAAAGAGGGATCAGAGTTTTCTTCTTGTCGAAATGTTAGAAGTGGTATTCCGCAGGGTGGTGTACTATCACCTCTATTGTTCATCATTCACACCTCGGATTTACCTTAAGCAGTGGGTAATGGTGTAATCATGAAGCAATTTGCTGATTACATCTAGGTATATCACGAAATAACGGATCCCACTGATCAAATCGTTTTATAGTCGGCAATTAATGGAGTTGTTTCATGGTCTCGCTCATGGGAACTTCCTCTTGCTCCGGAGAAAACAGTGATCATGCGGCTGGGATCTTTTGACGTTACTTCTGAATACATGATCGGTGATCAAAGTATTTCCAGGGTCCACAATGTCAGAGATCTTGGATTTCATTATAATGACGAGTTGGACTTTACTGAACACCTGAAAATATTAAAGGCATCGTACGCGCTAAAAACCACTCACCGTTTTTTCGGGTCAAAAGATTTTCTGGGCCCACCTAAGCACGTAAGGAGAGTTTGTTCGGTTAAAAACGCTTTATTCTGAAGGTAAATGAGGTTGAATATCTCAAATTCCGTCAAAAGGGGCCGGCCGTCCGTCAGTCATCTGGCACATTTTGCTGCCCGCCATCATATAAGTAAATGATCAACACTTGATACAGTACAACTAAGGGGAAGCTGATGGAATATGTTGTACGATTACGTGAAAAATTACTTTTCTACGCACATCGATTAACCTTTCCTTCTCCACAAATCACTTGAAAGAAATATAAAGTTCATTTGACCGTGAGGTCGTTGGTCAAAGCAGCGATCTCCAACGATCGACTCTTCCTTACATTGAGATATTTTCGTTCTGAAAAAGGGGTATTCAGTGATTTTTTCGTGCTCTATTCAACATAGCTGTTATACTGGGTACTAGAGCTCTCCTTATATATGGAAAACTCGAAAACGAAATTAATCGTGAACGACGCCTTTAAGCAGAAAGGCGCAGGTGCGAACATTCGAGATTTTCAAAAGTATTTGCACAAAAGATAAGGAGGTTCTCTTGAAGACATGCAAAACGTATGTCAGACCGATGGCCGAAACTGGAACAACTGTATTTGTCCGTTTAAAAAGAAGGACATTGCACTGATTGAGAAAATTCAAAACAATTTTACAAGAAAACTGTTTATCCGTACATTTGGATTCACGTATTCCAGGATATCCCGGGCGAGAGTAAGAAACAACTCCTTGAAACTGAGTAGTTTGGAATCACGCCGAAAAGTGAGAGATGTGTGTATGGTGTTCAAGATCATATCAAGAATCATGAAAGTTGATGTTTCACAATTTTACACTTCATTACCTTCGCGGACTCGTGGAGATTCAGTAAAAAATTCCTATAGAAAACCGAGATTAAACGTTAGGCATTCAGCTTCACCTGTCGATTGGGGTCTGCGTACGTGTCCCTAAGGCGTGGGCTACAGCCTATTCCTCAACTTTTCGGACAGTTCAAGCGTTTGGCAAGAATCAAGATTCTTTCTGAGTAGGACTGCGGTTTATGGGCATCCTTTGTTGTTTTTCGTTTCATTTGCTACGCTTTCTTATCTGAATTATGTCTTAAACTACGTGATAAATTATTATTATGATATTATCTATTATAAATAATTTTGTTACCAATAGCTGAGTGCGGCTTCCTAAATGAATGCAACGGACAGTATGTGTACCCCAAAAACTTTCACGTCATTGTTCCTGGTAATTGATTTTCCATGGACTGCAGACTTATAAGAAAAGACGTAAACACGTTTACCCCACCTTGACATTGATAAATCTGAACTCTAGTCAACCTTTTATCGTCTGGTGAGGTGAGTGTGTTGTGCGTGGAGAGACCGCCGTTCCGCTGGATCAATCGTTCGCGTCAACACAATGCGATCACCAATTTCACTACGGGTCTCCGGACTTATCATTGCTGATTACTACAAACCAAAACAACTCTTAAGTAGTAGTACCAGACAATTTCTGCGTCAGAAAGCCTCTACCTCCTCGTCAAAGATGACATTTGAAGACCGAGCGAAGGAATTTTTCATTTTCGATCAAGTGCAGCAGGATGCGTTCAGGTGAGGATTCTGGTTTTTTTCTAATGATTATTGTTCAAAAAAGAGTTTTCCACAGAATAATTCGCTCAACTTAATTCATTAGAAAACAATACCGGGAATGAAAGCATCCCGAATGGGAACGATTTATGACATGAATTGAATTTCTTCATGCTTTCAACAGATACAAAGTTTTGTTTTTTTTTGTTTTCATTTATTCTTTTTCAATTAGTTATTATTTGTTTAATATCGTGTACTTATTCACTTATTTATTTGCTTATTTAGTGATTTTTCTTTTCTATAACTTATCTATTGAAGCAATACTACTTCACGGTTTTTACGAGAACTAAGGGAGCGAAGAAACAATACGAGTATTTGACAACAAAAATTTTTGGTCGATATGAAAATTACCGAGGATTTTCTTCAAATCGCACGCAAATATAATAATTTCATGACGCGATCCTTCTATGTATTCGTCTGTGTGATTTAGAAAAATCAATCAAAAATTCAGAAATTCGTCTGTTTGACCGTAAATTCATAACACAGCTTACAAGGAAAGGTCAAATGAAGAAAGTAGCCATTCCAAACGCAAAGTACCTTTCTAGGTGAACATTTTACGAAATTTTCGAATCTGACCTTGCTAGCTGGTGTTCTTTTCTCTGTACGAAGTTATTAGAGTTAATTAGTGAAAATTCATAGTTTATTGTATTTATGTCTACAATAATCTACCTTAACCTTGCCTACTCAGAAATTTCTGATTGAGTTACATGCGAACGCGAATTTAGGACTCTCAACATGTTACGTGCGACTTATCTTTACAACTTTAAGTTACATTTGGCCTTCAATTTTATTGCACATGTAACTTATCTACGAGACAGGCGTATTCAAGGGAAGTATACGACTCACTCTTGGGGCAGAACTCAGAAATATGCACCGTCATCGAATCAATTACCCAAGTTTGAGGTACTTGGACGCCTTGGCGGCCCCAGGTAGCGCTCGGCGAGCCGTCCGCATTGTGCGTCGGTTAGCTAGCCGCGCCACGTGTTGGTGTCCCAGCCGCGTCGCATGTTGTCTGTGTTAGGTTACATATAACAACATCGCAATTTACTCGCAATGCTGCGTAAGTAACGTGTAATATTGAGACAAGTTACGCGTGACCTTAATCGAATGTCACGGCAAATTACACGTAACATCTTCTCAAGTTAAATGTGAATTCGGAGTAAGTTGCGTGAAGCCATCACGCAACTTGCGTCAAGGTCCCAGGTAGCTTGTTCAGAAACTCCTGAGTAAAACTGAAAGTGGACACCGATGTCGTGTTTAGCGCATCGAATAGCTCAACCAGGGAAACTGAGAGCGAAAAAAATTCGATTTCCGATGCCCCAAAAATCCACAAGGGCACCCTGAGAACAATTAAATGTATAAAACAGCTTGACATGGCCATTGTCGAAAGATTCTCCAAAACTCTGCAAAATTCGGGAAAGTTCTTCGAGAAAAAGTGTATATCAAAAAACTCGCAAATTAACTTTCTAAACGTTTGCCTTCTGGTGTGCGTTCGGTGCGTAGCGCCTTCCTCAGACCTGGAATACATAGATTATTGCTGAACAGGAATCATTGTTTCAGCGAACTAGACTGAGTGTCAAGTTATCTGTGGGTTGACTGGGCCAACACTGTTCGACCGCATCCCTGTGTTCCGCGTAACCAACGCGGGTCTGAGATTGCATTTCAACACAGGCTGTCGCTAAATCCGTAGATTCTCGCTACAGAATTATAGCGAGAATATACGGGTTTAGCGACAGAGAGATCAATGTATCGAATTTAGCCTTTGTTTTTACGTAGAATACGCGCAGAATTTGCACCCTTGTAGCCTGGACACAAGAATATGAGGGTTTTAGCTAACGTAGCCAAAACCCGTAGTTTACCGCTACATGGAATGGGGCGGCGTTTCAGGCCGCGCCCTCGGAGGCATCTAGCTACGCGTTGGCAGAGTTTTGACTTGAAGCCCCAACTCCCAGTAAATGGTCACATACCGCTCCGGCGTTATAAATAGCTCAGCGGGCAGTGTTACTCCTATCGTTATGTTTCTCGAAGAATTTTCGCGAACTTCGCAGAGTTTTGAAGCCTCTTTCGACAATAAACATTTCAAGCAGCACTGAGGCCTCGAAATATGTAGCAGTATTCTTGCATAAATAAAAGGGCGTTTACGACACCTTTCTCTTTTCACACTCAATCGAAGTTTTTAGGTCGCTAAAGCTGGTCACCATATTTACGCGGTGTTAGAATAGTTTGCGTCAAATAATTTTTTTTGCAGGACCTCGAAACTGAGCACCAGCCGGCAGGGATCTTCGCGCGCTGCTTATGGGGGACTGATTTTCGCCCAGGCTATGGCAGCAGCTGAAAATACCGTTGATGAAAAGTTGAAACCTCATGCTATGCACTCATTTTTTCTATTGAATGGTGAGTGTGACCATTTCTGATGCCTCATCGCGACAATGAGTTACAAAACGAGAAGAGATCGAACTTACAAGGAACCACTATAAGTCATAATGACCATTCCAAATGAAATGTACTTTTCTAGAACCATTTTCGGACGAAAAGTCCGAATATGCCCATCGCAGCTGCCTAGACCCACTTTGAAAGAAGTTATAGGTTTTTTTTCTGAGTTTCGTACCTATTGTACCCTCCAAAAAGCGCAATATTTCGACGAAAATCCGGAAACGGACCTCATAATCGTGTTCAGCGCCCAACACTATCTCCCTAGGCAAAGTTTCGGTGAAGGAACATTCTCCAAACTTTCCGCAGACTGACAGCGTTTTGGAGTTTTGAAGATTTTTCGATTGAGCGTTTGTTTATACCCATTAAAGGCAGGGTTCGCGATAAAATCGGTTGTTGTGCTATCCCCATGAAAAGGTAGATCTTGGCATCACAAAAGTGACAATAAGTAAAAAATTGGATAAAAAACGCTCAGGAACAAGTTATTGCCTGGTGTCCTCCCGTCTCCAATTATCGGGATTTCTAGAAAAGCCTGTTTTGTTAGCTTTTGTTTTGCTTTTAAAGTAATTAATGAGCACTTCTGGAGACTACTGACTACATAAACAGCAAAACAAAAGGCGGATAAACAAGCGTAAACGAAAATCTCGTTAATTAGGGGGCCGGCCGACACCAGTAATTAGCCGTTATACTTTATTTTTGAGCGTTTTTCCCGCGAAATTCCGGGGTTTTTCACTAATTTTTACTTTTGTGATGATCAAATCTACATTTTCATGAAGAGAGCTCAAAAATCGTTTTTATCGCGAACTCTGCCTTTAAAGGCTCTCGAAGCGTTTCAGAAAAATATACTAGATTTGACTTAAAATTCGCCCTCGGGAGTTATTTGGGGTGTTGATCACCAATCTGAGGTTCATTTGTCGTTTTTACAAAGTTTTCGACTAAATTTGATCAAAGCTTCCCACCGGCGGAAAAAAATTGACGGAAAAATCGACTTTTAACGATTTCCGGAATGTGGCTACAGATGTTGCTCAAATCGTTCTTCTGGAGGTATTTTGGGGTGCTCAATACAAATCTGATGTCAGTTTTTCGATTTTTGACAGCTTACGGTAGATTACGGTGGGTATACAGTAGTTCGGTCAAAGTCTCAGATTTGTCTCAAAGTTTCTATGTGGGAGCTATTTGGGGTGCTGAACAGGGATGTGCGTAATTACGACTAACGACTAACGAATTTAACGACTAACGGGCTTTTTCGGTGTTACGACTAACGAATAACGAAATTTGAAATATTTTCGTAAGCAATCCCAAAATTCGTTAGAAAGTCAATCAGCATCTGAATCGCGCTCCTCGGTGAAGTCTTCAACGCTGCGCCAGGATTGATACGTATTGCACTGTTGGTTGTTCTAGGTGAAGGTGCGCAAATAACCCAAATTGATTTCAGTATTTATTATTTCTACTGACTTCGCAGTTCTGAACCCCCCCCCCATTTCGACCTCAAACCAACGTTGAGCAAGGTCCGGAGCAGCGCTTCTGCGACTTCGCTTCGGTCGCGCACGACTCTATGGTAGGCTCGCTGAACCAGTTCCGAAACATTACCGGCTCCAGCGGAATTTTTTTACGCAGGTCACTATCAGAGGTGGTAATATGGAGCGGTGCCTGCAGGCCACAACTGCTCAACGACGGTACCTGTTTCAGAAAAATATACTCTAGATTTGACTTAAATTCGGCCCTCGGGAGGTATTCGGGGTGCTGATCACCAATCTGAGGTTCATTTGTCCGTGTTTTTACAAAGTTTCGACTAGATTTAGATCAAAGCTTCATATAGCGCAGAATAGTAAATTTTGCTCTGGAAAAATCGACTTTTAACGATTTCCGGAATGTGGCGGCAGATGTGGCTCAAATCGTTCTTCTATTTACAAGGGGTATTTTGGGGTGCTCAATACAAATCTGATGTCAGTTTTCAAATCCTAGATTTTTAACGACTAACGACTAACGAGGGTTTTGGCCGGTTGAACGACTAACGACTAACGAATTGCAAAATTTCTATTACGCACATCCCTGGTGCTGAATACGAATTCGATGTCCGTTTGCCGATTCTCGAATTATTAAGGTAGCTTTTGTCTCCTGAATGGCATGTTACGTACCGTACCCTAAACTAAGCCTTAAAATTTTGACAAGCGAATCCCATCGTGTTCAGCACCCCAGATTACCCCTGCACACGTTTTTAGCAAAATCCGGGAAAATTTTTCAAACACCCTGAAAATTCCATGGGCTTACCCTGGGATTACCTAGCCGCGAAGCTTTGAAAACGCTAATAACTCCTTTCAGAGTGGGTCTAGGCAGCAGCGATGGGCATAATCGGACTTTTCGTCCGAAAATGGTTCTAGAGAAGTACATTTTATTTGGAATGGTTACTATGACTTATAGTGGTTCCCTTGTTAGTTGCATACCTCTAGTTCAGTGGACACTTCACTGCCCGTCCAGTATCATGTTAGGAGGGTCCGTGATGGTCGATCCTTCTGCACGCGGACGGTCGAGGCTGTGCAGGATGGGAAGATTGCCTTCACAATGCAGATCTCTTTCCATGTGGTTCGTTTCATTTCAACTTATATGTGAACCTACTACGACCCCTGATAAAAAGTATGTATGCTTTTTCCATAACTGCAGGTAGAGCCGGACGCGGCTGTTCATCAAGATGCAATGCCAGATGCGCCGTCATGGAAAGAGTTGAAGTCGATGGCTGATGTCATACCGTGGTTGCAGACAGAAGTTGATGAAGGTATTCAACTTTTATCATAATTGACTTGCACACTCGACTCATGCTCGCCTTATGTGGAATGACAGCAAGTTCTGTTGAACTGTGCATGTCGGATAGGAAGGAGGGTCCATGTCATGCAATTTTTGAGCCGAGACGCCGACAGTGGGCGCGAAAGCATTTGATCGCACTCGTCACCTTCATGTTCTCACATGAGGCACATTTTCCTAAGTAGAGTAAAGCTAGGTCGCGGTTACCCGATCAAATTTCACAACCTGTTTGTCGGCTGTTAGAAGAGAATAGTACTGTTCTAGGCCGGATGGAGTTGAAACCGGCAGTTGTGAGACGGTTGAAATACTACGAGAGGCGAGCGAATCAGAAAGATGAAGATTTGTTTGAGGTAGAGTTTGATTCAACAAATGTATATGCAGGAGCTTTAGCACTGGATAGGTAGCGGCCGAGTTGACTTCATTGGTGCGCGCGTAGCACGCTTATTAGATGCTATCAACAGGCGGCTTATACAAGGGAAGTATACAAGGCATAGTTTGAACTTCTTGTGTGTCTATGGTCAGGTCCGTGACTTGCCGCCTCAAGCAAAAAGTTTAAATCTCACCGGCAGGTGGTGGTATGGTAAGACGATCACCTGCTCTCATCTCTCGGCCTGAATCGATTAGCGAGCCAGCGCACGAGGCCGCACGCTACAGCCGCCGGTGAGACCTTAATTTTTTTTTTGCTTGAGGCGACAAGCCACGGACCCGACTGTGCAGTTCTTGCACTGACAAACTTTTGGGTTTTGGAAATAGTACAAAAGAGGAAAAAACCACTTAAAATGTATAAAAAAAAGTTCAACACTAAGAAAAATCACATGTAGTTTACACTTTTTTTAAACTCCCTGTTTTCTGTTTCCCCCGCCCCTTTTTTTTGAACAATTTTCTCTGTTTTCTGTCAAGCTGGATTTTCACTATTCCGTTTCAAAAAAAACCTTTTCCGCGCATTCCTGGTCGCTAGTCCTATGAAATATAGTTCGAAATCGTATCGGAGCAGCACAGATATGCCTTTTCTTGTACTGAGGAAGAAAGTGGCTATGGCTCTTACGGGACATACGGTAGATAGAGCTAGGCAAAAGTGAACGATATGATTTCCAAGGTCAAGGTTGAGTATTTAAAAAAATGTTATACATTAAGGCAGTGTTCATAGGTAGATTTCGTTTTCGAGTTATCAGTGTAAAACACTATGCTGGCAGATGCTGGAGGGGATAGAGTCGGAGAAAGCAGGGAAAACGGGCCAGAAATCGATAGAAACGGCCGTGAAGTGAAGATTTCGTTAACCCAATAAGCCTGCTAAGCCCGCCCCGCCCCCCATTCTGACGAGCTTGTGGCGCCGCAGACGTTTTCGATTGCAAATTGCCAAGCAACTCCGCCACGTCCAGCCTGATCGATTCGCGCACATTTCGCCATTGGCGCGCGCTTGCGGAAACTAGCTGGGCGCGTAGAGTCGTCTTCACCCTGAACCTGTAGGTACGTTAGAAACCATTATTTTAGCTTATTCTGAGCGTTTTTCTTCGCTGTTTCTTCACTAATCGTCTAACCACACGACCAAAAAACAATTCTGAGTTGAACTTGAATGTGGTATTCATCGTGAATACTGCCCTCAGGTTCATGTTGTGCGTTGACCTGATTTCGAGCGGGTCAAGTGTGTTCCCAGAGGGTCTCAAAAAGGCTTCAAACATCGTGATAAAGATCTTTGCTCATTTTTGCTTTACGTAAGAGCACCTTATGCTCAAGAATGCATCAGGATATTGCTTGAAGAAGCTTAATACTATATGTCGCAGAAGGGATCTTGATAGGTAGTTGTGGGGGAGGACCGAGACAGGCTCTCTGGCACCATTATAGTGAACCTTGTATAGCCTAGATTGAGATAGAAGTCATAATTCAGCACTTCAGATACGACCAACCAGCGTCGACCGGCACATAGGGCACGGCGACTTGAGTAGTTCAACAACATTCTATTCGTGGTTTAAGGCCAACGGTGAATTGGGAAATTGCGAAAAGCTGCACAGGTCACCTGCTCATTTTCACTTATTGTATATTGGTCTATCACAAATAATGATTTAGGTACCTCGTCGCGTATAATTCAGACTCTACATTAGCAGGATCTGCATTTCGAGCTCATTATGTGTGAGTGTAAAGGCAGAAACATACTTGGTCGCAGCGGCAAACGCTCTGTGCACGGAGAACTTCCGTATTTACGAGGTTTCGAGACTGGTGGCGCTTCACCAGTTCCTAATATTCATGCTTTTTGCGCGCTGCATTCGCCGCTGCGGCGAAGTCAAAACACGGCTGTAGGTCAGAATTTTGTCCGTTTCACTTCTATCTCGACTCAAATTCACTATTTTAGAAATGGTTTCGATCCCAGTATGATTTTCTCTCTGGATCACAATGTATGGATGCACCAACACGAAATGCGGGCCGATCAATGGATGCTGTATGAGAACACCTCCACAGTTGCAGGTGAGATATTGATTGCACCACGCATAAATATTCTGCTTATTGACTGCTCGCGATCCGCCCACTGAATCTAGTGTTGCCTGCGATTCAAACAAAACTGCTATAGTTACACTCGACCCTACCTATAGGTTCTCATTTGCCCGCGTTCGGCCCGGAGAGTCCTTCGAAGACCGTGGTCTGCCCGTTATCTTTCCTCCGCCAGCCCTGGGTTACTTCTTCAAAATGTGAAGTCACGGCTTCAGAAGATTGCGTTCACACTTCAGGTCGAGGTAGAGCATTCACCACGGGTAAACTCTGGAGCGAAGATGGAACCCTCCTGATTAGTTGCACTCAAGAGGTTGTTCTTCGAAGTCGGAACACTGAAGTTTCGAGGATTTGAATTTGATTGTTTTGATTGTTAAGTTTTTAATGCACATAAACATCCTGCATATTACTGCTTGTATTGCAGAAGTGAATAACAGTAGTGATGGATACGTATCCTGACGGAAATGTGTTCGCTGGCGCTTCGTAGGATTCCGACAAAACATCACAGAAAGAACAATGCTTCTTGCCTCCCTCGCAAATGCTCCAACACGGTTTTAATGCAACTTTCGGCACTACTCTACCATAGTGAGTCAACATCCGCTGCTGTTTGAGCGCTGTTTCTTGAAGGGGATTACGGTGGGTTACTGTCGATATACCGTAATATGTAGTACTGTAGGTTTTACCGAAAGTTGGCCTAAGCTTATTGCTTAAGGAAGCTGATCACAAATACGTGATTGTGTCCGGAATCCCAGAAGACGATAGTTTACTTTAGGAGCCATGATGATTTTCACCGTCAAACCTGCGACATGACTAAAACGATATGTAAAGTCTGTCCAAATGAGACTGTTCGCAAAGGGGTCGGCGTGCGCGTCAAACGGCCGTCACAAAAGCATAGCGTTTTCTTGGGTGCAAGCATGTTATTCACTATTCGTCCAATACTTTTGCTAATCGATTCACACGTCAAAACAATTGCCCTTTCGATTGCCGCTCGACACGCACGCCTGACCGCGTGGGTGGACAGTCTCTATCGAACAGACTTTATAGTTATAGTTGACATTAGTCTGTCTATTAATAAGAAATCTGCCCACGCAGTCTGCGTGTGTATCGCGGGGCAGTCGCTGAGGCATGCTTCGCACGAGCCGGGCTGCAGACAGCTGACTGCCACGGTTTGTCGTCTTATATTTATTACTCAATATTTGTCTAATAATCCTGCAACCGTTTTGCAAGTTCGAAAATTGCCTATGCCACAGTCACCCGCAGGCCGACCGCGCGGGCGAGCAGTCTGATTCGGACGGACTTTATCTATAGTCCACCGCAACGGAAAAAGGGGATGTTACGGTTGCTGTCAACACAGTAAGTATACTTAGGGTCGACTGTGACGCTTTGCCGAATTTTGTCATTGAGCCGTCGAACAGCTGATATTTGAGACGATTTTTTTGTGGTTTATATTTTTTCTCTTTGAGTATTGCCTGTAAATAGAAGCATTCCTATGTATGTAAAGAGAATCTGCAATTTAAGCAGGCTTCCTGAGGAGTTCCTTTTGAAAATGGAAGAAAAATTCCTCACCGTTGGTCTCTGAGAGTTTTGGCCGAGAAATAGCCGCGAAATGCCTCATTGCCGCGAAACAGCCGCTAAATAATGCTCGCCGCGAAATAGCCGAGAAATAATGCTCTCCAGGTAGATATACGACGCATTCCAGAGGCATGATTGAGATGTCAGCACCTCCGCAGGTTCAATTGCCCGATTTTGAGGTACTTGGACCTCGTTCAGCCTCTGGAGGCCCCGCCTAATCGCTGGCGGCCCCAGATGGTGGCTCGGCGAGCTGGGGACGGTTGCGTCTTGGTTAATTCTGTTTAATTCTAAACATTTCTCGGTTATATCTCGGCTATTTCTCGGCTACTTGTTGTCCGATCCGTGAGAAGCCGAGAAATGGCGGCGAAATAGACGAGGAATAGCCCACCAGGAGCCGCTGCGGAGCCTGGTGGGCTATTTTGCAGCCAAAACTCTCAGAGTTGCTTATGTTGGTTTTTCATGAGAGTAGTAAAACTGAGTCATCTTCCATCATTTTCTGATGATATTGCATTTTTGCTACCCGAAACCCATCAAAAAGGCTGTTATGGATACTAAATCATTGCAGAACCCAGAAAAATCGTCTGAAAATCCCTGGAAAGAGCGGAAACTGTAGATTCCACTCATGCATAAAGAGAAGCCTCTACCCGCGGCACTTAGAAAAAAAAACTATGAACCAGGAAGAATGAAAATTGGCGAGCTTCGTCGTGCTTTCAGAATCCGGTTCCTCGTCGGTGTCCACATATCGAAATTTGATCTATGCTTGAGCGCCAAATCGTTTTTCCAGTCATTTCACTACATTTTTTAGCGTCCTCACTAGTTCGAATTGCGCCACGTCATTTTTGCAATTGTATCAAGATATTTTATTAGAGTTTTTTTTTATTCCTATTTCCTCTCAAATATGGCATTGCCGAATCGAATGCTGTGCTTCTCTGGGCCAAATTCCGGTTCGCAATTGCGTCTCGACACGCTTTGCGGCCGCGTGCTTTCGAGTCGGAAAAATTTCCAGCGCCGCTGCTGCCGATCAGTCGACTCTAGGTGAGTTTCAGAAACTGGAAGTCAAAAAATGGAGAAATTGTATAAAAAAGTCACATAGAGTCGGCTTTGGCGCAGGAAACTCCACTGACTCAAGCGCGAGTGGCCGCAATGCGTGTCGAGACGCAATTGCGGACCGGAATTAGGCCCACAGAAGCACAATGCTTCTGCCAGGAAGCTAAACTTGCAGGAATCGTCCTGGTATTCACTTTCGAAAACAAACGAAGCGGAATTTGAATCGTTTTTGATTAATGATTAGGTCCGTGGCTTGTTTCCTCAAGGAAAAAACATTTCAATCTCACCCGCGGCTGGCGCGCTAATCGATTTAGGCCGAAACAAGGGATCAGCTCACCAAACCGGCAGCCGCGGTTTAGATTTGAATGATTTTTCTTCTCGAGAAAACAAGCCATGGACCTAACTGTACTTCGTGATTGAAGAATATTCGAGCATCATCACCCTGCCGAATATTCGAAAATCGAGTATTTGATTTGAAAACATTTGAGGAGCGAATAATTTTATTCTTTGGGAGAATCAGATATTTGAGTAGACCAGAAATTTAAAGACATGGCTGATCTGAATTTTCGAGTTTTTCGACATTCAAATCACAAATTTTTTGAATATTCATTCGAATCAGCCCCAGTTTTATCCCCTGTTCATAATCTGAGCAATACTTTAGCCGCAGCTGTGAGATAAGTGGTCTTCATCAAACAGGTCCGCCTCAAAGTGATGTATGCTCGATGTACTCTGAACTACTAACGCGCTGCGCTTATGCCAGAGTACATCGTTCACAGATCACTTTGGGGCGTGGCTATCAATGAAGAGGAAAGCGCTATGAGGCCGTGTTCATAGATATCCATCCGTTCCGCTGTTCCTTGTCTGTTGTCACCTAGCAATTGCAGTCGTTTATACTTCAGTGCATGATTACTTGTTTCCTTTCTATTAAGGGGACCGGAAAGTAATGTCGTTTCTGCGCATGTCAATACTTGACGGTCATTTATCAGCTCATTGTTTTGTTCAGAGGAGTGCCAAAGACATTGTGAGGTTGTAGTGACTTTTTTACTTATAGACAATTAAGTTACACATTTCTTTGTAACTTTGAGTAAAATGGTCAGCCAAATACCAGAAGAGGTACACATCCGGCATTGCATGCTTTTTGAGTTTCCCAAGGGAAGTAACTCAACAGCGGCCACCGAAAACATTTGCGATGTTTATTCAAATATATTGGATATTCGAAAATGCCAAGGGTGTTTTTTCAAAATTCAAATCGGACAGTTTTGATTTTTCCGACTCGTATCGATCAGGAGGACCATCAAAGTTATACAACGACGTGTCAAGGGCCCTAGTGGAAGCGAATTCGTGTCAAACGATCGAGGAATTGCCGAATAGTTTTAGAGGCAGTATTCACGATAAATTTCGTCTTTTTTCCGGTAATCGAAAGTTCGGGGTCTCATTGGAGCGATAGGGTCGAAAGAACTAACAAAAACGAGCCCGAAAGAGCCTTCTGAACTCCGAAATTCGCTCGCGCCATTCCCTTTTTCCCGTGTATCAAATACAAATCGATTCATTAGAAAGGACTAGCGCAAGCGGATTTCGAAGCAGATAATGGCTCTTTTGAGCCCGGTTTTTGTTCTTTTTTCGACCTCCTAGCTCTGAAGGAACGCAGGTCTTTCGATTTCCGGCAAGAAAACGAAGACGAAATTTATCATGGACACTGCCTTGAACCAACCTTGAAAAAAATCAATATAATAATAGATAATAATGCAATTTTGACCAATTCATACAATAAAACAGATGACTTTGATTTCATAGTGAAGAAGTTCCCACAATCAGATTCTGCAGTTTCTGTTATCATCAAGGCCTCAACAATTTACACAGAGGCCTCGAGGATAGCCAATGTTTGCTCTGAGGTGAAGTTTTTCATAGATAAATTGAAAGAATTGAAAAACTCACTATTAAACAATGGATACTCTTCAGAATTTATTGTCGTTAACATAGTCAAATGCATCTATCGCGACAAAAAAATTTCATATAAGTTCCTTTTGCCAGATGATTACAATCATGTTAAAAAACTTGTCGTTGCTATTCTATAAATTCGAATATTAGGTACACTAAAGTCTCGAATCCTGTTCTATTCCAGCTACTGCTATTGTTGAACGACCTACACCATACGACTTTATTGATTCCACATTGATTTTGGACCTGACCTTTCCCCATTTTGGACTTTCATTGTTCTACCACTTTTCCGCGCCTCTTCTTTCTCACTCAGTTTCCTTTCATTATTCTTGCTAACATTTTCCGCTTGTGGCTCAGCTTTCTCATTTATCTCTCATCGACAATTCTGTTCCTCACTGAGGAGCCTCGGCAGAATTGTTTGGTAAGGTTCGTCTGCGGGCAGAGGCGAAACGGACTTTATCAACTTCTTACTCCTCTACATCCTTCTTCTTTTCTCTCTTGGTCGACCATCCAAGAAAATTTGAAGCAGAATGGGAAAGTAAGCAGTGCTGTGTTTGTATTCAAAAACAAACACATACGACATCAGTTTCCGGTCCTCCTAATATTTTCTGGCCCTTTTCAACTTTCTGTTCGCTATTTTCTGGCAAACTCGATGTAATGCTTTTTTTCTTTTGAAATTTCCGCACACACCTGATCCCGATATCTGGCATCTTCGACTAGTAGAATTCGGAATCAAAAAAAAGTTTATCCGAATACGAATATTCGAGCACAAATATGGAATGCTTTATAGCACACTGCTATCGATCTGGTTGAAGAAACCGGGACAATTACCACATTTGCTGTAGTGCTGAGGCAGTAAAAGAGGCGTAAATGACCTTGTTATCTATTGAAGGGTCACCATTGGATCAATGCATAGTCTTCCAAGTACATACAGGTAACCCAAGTCATCCTTCCACGTCACCTTCCACTCACTTTCGCTTTCTTTTTCTCTGTTTAAGACCTAATTGTTTGCGCTTCTCGTAATGTATTGTAGCCATCCAATGGTCCGATTCCGGCTATAGTGTAGTCTGTGTTTTCAGACGTCTCCAGTTCCTTCCGCTCGATCAGTCAGCCACTTAAATGCGTCCGTCATTTCTTCGCCACCTGTCCGGGCTTATCAGAACCGATTGCAATGCTGCACCATTGTACTTTAATGGTGCTAAAAATATTCGTTTGATGACCACCACCTCGTCATCGATGACGAATTTCGAGGAGCAGGCGAAACGATTCTTCACATTCGAGCAGGTGGAGCCGGATGTTTTCAGGTGAGGGGAGTTTTGATATTTTCAATTGAATGATTTCTTTCAGTCATCTCTTAATAATTCGATTGAATGATTTTCTTCGAATAGAATCTTTTCCGATTTTCCTAGCGAATTTTAATCATCAAAGAGAAAGTTTTAGACCAGGTTCATATTTACAGCGTCTTGCGACGCGACGCAATGTTTACCATAGAAATCCAACGAAAATCGATATGCCTGATATGCATTGTCGCTTTTGTTGGTCGCAAATTGTATGATCCGGGCTTGAGCTTCACGAATGATTTTTTTATCTTCTATGTCCAAATTTCTCTGAATGAGCACAGTGATATCCCTTTATTCGATTTGAGTGATTAATTCGATAGTTTTTCTGATATCCATGGCTTGTGGGCTCAGTACACGAAATAGGAGGAGCTGCGGAGCAGTTAACTGCCTCAAGGGGTAGTTTGTACTTCCGCCGACGAGCGGCGCGGCGAATTGCAATCCTGCAATATCGATCGTGCCGCGCCGCGCGATCAATATTACAGAAATGCACTGTGCCGCGCCGCTCGGCGGCCTGAGTATGAACGACCCCTAAGGGACCGATAAGAGTCTCGCCGCTCAATGACGCGGCACCATGCAGTGGAGGAGTATCGATCATACGGCGCCGCACGATCGATTCTCCTCGATCGCATGCTGCCGCCCTTTCAAGCGGCGGTACTCTATTTGGCCCCTTATGCGAAGCACGCGACAAAATTTCGCTGCTTTCACGTGTTAACCCTTTTCACGTGCTTTTCACGTGTACTGGGTTCACAAGCCATAATTTTACCCTCTATTTCGGAGCGAAATTTACTCGGACCCCTTTGATTCCGAATTTCACTAGTCGAAAATTCCAGGCATCGCGATCAGGGATGTGCGGAAAATTCTAAAAAAACAACAGAAAATCGAGTGTCAGAAAAAAACAGAAAGTCCAAAAAGGCCAGAAAATATTAGGAGGACCGGAAAGTAGATTCGTTTTCTTCCCTCAATACAAACACATACTGCTCTGCTTATTTCTCAACCTGCTTCAAATGTTCTTGGATGGTCGACCAAGGTTGGTTCAAGGCAGTGTTCATGATAAATTTCGTCTTCGTTTTCTTGCCGGAAATCTAAAGACCTGCGTTTTTTTCGGAGCGATTAGGTCGAAAAAAGAAGAACAAAAACGGGCTCAAAAAAGCCATTATCTAATCCCGAAATATTAATCTACATCATATTCGCTTTGAAGAAAGCGCTGAGGGGTCCTTTCTGATGAATCGACACGTATTTGATACACGCGAAAAAGCGGACTGGCAGCGAACGAATCTCGGAGCTAAGAAGGGATCTTTCGGGCTGGTTTTTGTTAGTTCTTTCGACCCTATCGCTCCAATCAGACTCCGAACATTATTCTTAAGGGGATCTGAACAATTCTGTTTCTCCATCATTCGATTTTTTTGATAAGTTTACAACTCGATTTTTGAATATTCGGCCAACTTCAGATCCTGGAATCGGAATATTTACCCACCGAAAGTTGCGTCTGATTGTATTCGAATATAATTTTGGAAATTTTTGTGAATCGCTCTAATATTTATACAAAGGTGCCTTTCCAATTTTATCCATTTTTTCGAATTTCTCAGAACCGACTATTTTAACTTTTCGGACAGACAGGAAATTCCAGAAATCAAACAAATAAAATTCCCGAATGAACCAAAAGTTTGGAAATTTGAATTATATTTAAATTCTTGGTAAAAATTTCGTAAAAACAAATAAACACGATTTCCGAGTTAATGGAATATTCCAGAAAAAAAACATATTTAATTTCGATAAATTAGTATATACAAAGCCTTTGATTCGAGTATTTAATTAAGGCGGGAATCGCCATTCGTTATGGCCTCATGTCTACTGGAAGCAGCCAAATCTTGAATTTTTACCAATATCGACCGATTTTTTCAGGACATCACACTTGATCACTTTTCGCCGCGGGACGTCCAAAGCCGCCTATGGCGGACTAATCTTCGCCCAGGCGCTAGCAGCAGCCGAAAACACTGTCGATGAGCAGCTGAAACCTCACGCAATGCACTCATTCTTTATACTTAATGGTGAGGTCATTGGCATAATTTCGCATCCATGTGCATTATTTCGGAGTGAAATATATTCCCATTGATAGCGTGCGTGTGTGCGCGTACGTTGTGTAGCCTTCTCCCAAACACTTCCTGGCTGGCTCTGCCTTCGCTTCGCACATTTCGAACCCAAATTTGGGTTCGAAATAGAGGTTACATAATCAGAATCGAGAAATTCGGCTTGTTCTGCAATTGCGGACAGCGCTTTCAATCGCGGTTGACTTAAAGTCCGTCCGAATGATACTGCCCGGCCACGCGTTCGCCGTGCGTTTCGAGCTGTCGTCGCAATAGTATTTTTCGGATGAGCCACACCGTGGCTGCAAATAGCTGACTGGGATATTAATCACTGCTGGTCCAGTGTTACTGCTAATCGATTCCTAATCTGAAAAATGCCGCCGCAAGAGCCGCTCCACTCGCACGCCGACCGTGTGGGCGAACAGTGTCATTAGGACGGACTTTACTTGGAGAATCCCAGGTGTCGACAGCAAGTTGGAAGGGCAGCATCATCTGACAAATCGATTTCTTTAAACAATCGAATCAATGAAAATGAATGCCTGCCTGTCGCGCCGAAACACTTGCCAATAGTCAGCATGATCACGAGATATCCTATTAAACTGCCCCACTTTTGTTCACATATTTTTTCTTCTTTGACGCTTTATTTCCGTTCATCACGTGCGTCTGCGTGCGCATGCTGCGTCTCCTTTTCTCCACAGTTTGTTGCTGTCTCTCCCCTGGCTTCGCACATGCGCGCGAAGGGGCAGAGTAAATTTAACTCGGAAACTGAAAATGCACATTAAAAGTGGTTGAGCTGGGCGGGTTCGCTGATGCGTTCAAAGTAAGGCTGCTGAAATCAGCTATAGGTTCTCGTGTATCCTCTGAAAAAACTCGAAATTCTCATCACTCACTGCGTGTATGCGCGCGACGCTGCTCTCTCCGTCTGCTAAGCGCTCTTGTACTATTTCTAACCCCGCTTCGCGCCCGCACGCGAAAAAACTACGGGGATCCGGCGCTTTAACAGTCTGTAGCTTTTGCATGTCCAAGTCTATAGTCCTTCATTTCAGTGGATATCTCTCTACCGGTACAATACCATGTAAGGCGAGTTCGAGACGGTCGATCATTCTGTACACGCACCGTGGAAGCTGTGCAGGAGGGCAAAATAGTGTTCACGCTAGAAGCATCTTTTCATCGGGTGAGTCCGATCAGGCGTTCCCTGTCTCTTCCAGAATTTTACAAAATTCAAAAACAATAAAAAATCTCCTTTCCAGCTCGAAAAGGATGCGGCAGTACACCAGGACCCCATGCCAACAGTTCCTTCCTGGAGGGAACTGAAGTCTTTGGATGATATTGTGCCATGGTTGAGGAAAGGAGTTGAAGAAGGTGTCAATGAAGTTGAATTTTTCATTTATATTCTGTGTGATCCCTCAATTTTTAGGCAAAATAAAGATGAAACCAGTAATTGAGGAGAGATTGAAAGCCTACCAAGCTCAAGCGAATCAGAACCCTGGCGAACTGTTTGAGGTAAGTAATTTCGGGGATTATCCTGACTTACAGTCTCTGTGTTCTGTGTGATGCGTAGCAAAAGGTGTGGAAGCGGTTTCCCGACGCTCTGCTTCTGCGCAAGCGGCTGCACCGTATTTGACCAAAACCTTTTCAGCCACAGGTAAACTCTGGTACCGCCGTAGTGACCTGTTGATTTCGATCAATACCAGCAGCGGAGCGGTGGGACTCGGCGAAATATAACTAGTGATAAGGAGGTTCCGACAAAAAAGCCACCGCTCCGCGCTGTGATAATCGAAATCAACAGGTCACTACGGCGGTACCAGAGTTTATGTGTTTTTCGCCGATTCTAGTCTAGTGAAAGGACGATACCGCTGTGGCAGATACTCTGAGAAAATCTGTGGTGACGGCACCGCAATGCGGCCGTGTAGGTGCCCTAGAGGCACCTACATGGGGTCATTGCGGTGCCTTCATTACAAATTGCCCTACCTGCACGCAAATAGCGAAGTAGGCTCCACAATCGCAGCTCGTTGAAGATTCGATTGGCGCGTTGGCTGAGCGTTGACACCACGTAGGTGTTTTTCAAGACACCTACGCGACCTCGCTGCGAAGCCTCCGAGGTGAGCCAAATATAATTGCCCCGCCCATAGTAAGGGATATCGAATAGTTGTTTGTTAAGAAACACACCGATACAGCTGATGATACAGCTTTCCAGCATTTGCCTGTCACCCATCTTACGTTTTCTTCGGAATCCTTTGCTTAGGAATAGTACTCGAACGATTTGGTATTTTAGCTTTTCAAACCCATACGCAATCCAAATGAAATTGCATGCTAATCAAACGCAAATTGCAAACACCTAGCTACTTGATCGCAGAAGTCCTCACCCATTTTAATCGGGCAATAATTCAGTTCATGTAGTCTTCATGACAGCTGCGCTTAAAATTAGACAGAATCTTACGAGAACCGTTAACGCTATGCAAATGACTACAGATTTTAACCGTTATGGTTTTCGCTGCTATGTCAGATTTTGAGACTCTGAATCGTTTTGTTCCAAGGCGACTCAGCATTTAGAGAAGTGTTCGCCATTTACGGGTGCGATGCCAGGATGAAGTGCAATACCGCTGATATCATTTGCGTATAAAGCACAAAAAGGAGTATTTATGCCTCTTTTCAGCACTCTGTTCAAAATAGACCATTCGTTGATATAAAGAGATATCTGAAATCAGCATCAAGAGCCCTTTTTTGGAGACACAATGCTTACTCTGGAACAAGATATTTTGGAAAAGTTAGCTTTAATACAATAAACGCGGGAAACGCGCTTTCAATTTCGAAGCAGCTATGAGTGATGTGTCCATCGCCACGTCTATATGCCTTGTTTGAGAGTAAGCCATGTGCCATTTTAGAAAAAAACACTCGACGTTATTTCCGAAAGCGTCTTTATATTCCCCAGCGAAGACCGAGAACGTAAGAAAGTGTGGTTTTCGAGTAATTCGACCAGTCGACCGTTCAAAAAAGCACGGCTTTCGAAACAACAAAAAATGAAAACAAAGTCTGTAACTCGGATGAAGCGATTTTTTTGTGAGAAATCGTCAAAAAACAGCGTATTAGAATTGGGTTCGGATAATTTATCGAACAATAATCACATTATTCGTTTTATACGCGAGTACTCGAATATTCTATTCACCTGGGAACTAAAATTGTCGGATTTCTCGAGAATTCGATTGATTTATGAAATCCAAATATCCGCTGAATCCTTAAGGATTCATTTAGAAACATTTAAGTATTCGGTTGTCCAATTAATTCGATTATTGTAAAAAAACTTTTTAAAAAACTTCGCTCCTTTCGGGTCACGGGCTAATATTCTGCCATTGAAAACAATGTGCAGAAATATCTATGAAATATTTGAAAAATCGAATCGAATAGGCTGAGTGCTTTTCCGAATATAAATACCAAACGGATAGAGTAAGGTTTTCAGATTAGTTCACTCATTCGGAAATTTTGAAAAGTTTTAATTTGGAATTTTCATTCAATCGGGCAATTCAAAAAGAGATAATTGAATTACACTCTCTGCTTCATAACTTTCAAAACGGCGATATTCTAAAGATTCGATCATCTGAAACTTCCTGACAGTTTTCATTAAAATTTTCAATTTTTCGGGAGCAGTTGTTTTTTGAAAATGCAATAATCTTTCTTTTATTTAAAAATGAGTGTCGAATGACCATGTCTACTCGTCCCTCTACCTAAGGGATGAATGCCAAAATTCAGGTGGACTGCGAAAAACACCCAAAAATTCAGAAAATGTAACACACGGCATTGTTTCTTAGATAGTGGTTGCTGCAGTTTTGAAACCGAAATTTCGAAGAATACAAAAAGCGTAATGCGCGGAGACACATGAGCACAAACAGGCGTTCAAGATTATATTTGTTAATGTCGCAACATAAAAAAGACTTAACGCTTGAGATGGAGATTCAGTATAAAGCCAATTTTACTACACTGGCAGTGTATGCTATGGTCAAAATGTGGATAACATTTAAAAAAAAACGAATTCGGAGAGCACCGGAATAGATATCGGCGAGTCTAGTTGGAAATTTGATCGATACTGCAGTATGACTGATGTGTGCCAGTTCGGAGGTGTGTCAAACGCGGAGCCGACGGGATACTGAAAGCCTGCACACTCATCGCGGTGCCGACGCTGTTTCACCGAGGAGCCGTGTTGTCTACGCTACCTCTTTATCGGACTGCGGAGCCGACATAAGGCTATCGCGGGGCGACTGCGTCACACACCACTTTTCCACGATCGCGGAGCCGCCAATCAACTGCCGATACCCCATCGCGATACCAGCGAGAATCTCGGGGCTATCGCGAAACCAGCGGTACCGATTTTCTCAGAGTAGTCGCTCTCGATCGAAACCTCACTGTTCGATGGTTTCGCGATCACAGCACGTGATCGCGTCTCCTCCGTTCGCTTGACTAGATTTGGAGAAAGACCTGTATGCAGTAGAACGAATAAAATCTCCCACCTCTTTTAACCCAGTCCTCCTCTCTTTTCTCCTCTTTCTTCAGTTTTCAATTGATTTTACCGGTTTTTGGATCTTCTCTTTCCCTCTCTTTCACTCATCTTGCCCTTCTTGTATCTACCCTTCGATTTTTCCTGCTTTTTCTCCCTCGCCATCTTCCTTCTTCTACTGCCTTCCCCTTTCTTTCTCTGTTTCTTTCTCCCTTTCTTTCTTTATTCCTTACTTCCTTCTTTCTTTCGTTCCTTCGTCCTATCCTTCCTTTCTTCCTTTTCCTTCCTTCCTTCTTCCCTTCCTTCCTTCCTTCCTTCCTTCCTTCCTTCCTTCCTTCCTTCCCTCTTCCCTCCCTCCCTTCTTACCTACCTGCCTCCCTTCTTTCTTTCTCCCTCTTTCTTTCTTTCTTTCTTTCTTTCTTTCTTTCTTTCTTTCTTTCTCCCTCCCTCCTCTCCCTCTTTCTTTCTTTCTCCCTCTTCCCTCCCTTCCTTCCTTCCTTCCTTCCTTCCTTCCTTCCTTCCTTTCTTCCTTTCTTCCTCCCTTCCTTCCTATTCTTCCTTCCTTCCTCCCTTTCATCCTCCTTCCTTCCTTCCCTCAACCCCTTCTTCTCTTTTCCTCCCTCTTCTACCTTTCTTTCACCTCATGTCTCCTGCCTTCCCTCGACCTTTCATTTTCCCCCCTTTCCTTGTATTCAAGCGTGACGTAACACTATAGCGAGTTCTATATCTGTGTGAAGGAAGACACAAGCCACAGAATACAGCAAGAGAGAGCGCGAGAGAAAAGAGGAACACGCCCCGAAAACTGCACTGCATCATGTACACAGCACGCTCCAGAAAAAATTTTTTGCTGAAATATTGGATTTCGAAGTTGGTTACAGGTGCGACCAACCTGCATCAATCGACACATTGGCACTGGAGAGCCGAGCACATCCAGGAAATTTCACTGGTGGTTTAAGACCAGAGGAGAGCTCGGTGACTGCGAAAAATTGCAAAGGTAGGGATGTACACTTCTTTACACAGGCTAAGACTAGAACGCGCCGCGACTGCCCGCAACGCGGTAACATGTCCGTGGACTGGCCATTAGTACCAGAAAATGGAAGTAGTCCCTAAAACTGAATTTTCTCCTCTTTTAGGTACCTAGTCGCATACAATACGGACGCGACCATGGCCGGATCTGCATATCGACCACATTTTATGTGAGTCTGTTCAACTAGTTTTTGCAACAAGTTTTTGATTTAAATTTGGAATTTTTAGAAATGACTTCCGTCCAAGTATGATCTTCTCACTGGATCACAATGTGTGGATGCACCAACATGAGATGCGTGCCGATCAATGGATGCTGTTCGAGAATACGTCAACTGTAGCAGGTACTAAACCACGTTTTCATTGGCTCGGGGCTCGAGTACACGAAAGGGATGGAATCTAGGACCAGCTGGTCGTCAGGGTATTCCATTCGGGTCCCTATCGCGCATGCGTAATCACAGCGACGTCAACGGAGCAGATTTTACTCGGTGAAACCGACCCAAAATATAACACCATAAAGGGGTCTACAGAGTTGCAGAGACCGGCGAGAGGTGACTCGGCGTTAGCCTTGACGTGGCGACAAAGATGTTTCAAAACATAGTCGCGTCGGTTGCTGCTCGCTGGCAGTGATCTAAGGCTGTCGCGGCTTCAATACACTCTGTGTTGCCCCCTGGTCCCCCTTCACGCCGTGTCGGTCGCCCTCGTCGCCGAACGTAATCGATATTGCATCACACAATGCTGTTCGTCGCTGCGAGCCACGTCGCGACCTCAACTCTGGTGACCCCTTAACGGCTGATTCGTGCGCGACTCCACATTTTTATGCAATCCAATATGGAAGATTATCCGTCTATCCGACCATTTTCGGAGATTCAATGGACTTTATGTGCAAATTTAGGCAGAGGAAGAGCGTTTACTACCGGCAAATTATGGAGCGAGGATGGTCGACTTTTACTGAGTTGCACCCAGGAAGTTCTTTTACGGACTAGAGGTCCGGAATCGAAGATTTAACTTGTTGCTGTAAATATGTACCAACAGTCCGTTTTAATAAGTGATATTCGCTGCGAACGTGAGTCCGACTGCATTTGTTATAAGCCAAAGTTCGATAAAGGTATATCGGATAAGGTCGAATTCGATTCGCATCGACTTGTTCATCATCATTGTGAGTGGTGCTGTTGTGGTGCCTTTGTGTCCCCATCGCGTTGCAAATGATTGTCGCGGCTCATTGGTGCTGGTGCCGGATTCACCATTGCATTGACCCTGGGTTTGTAGCTTTGGGTTGAGTTCAGCGCCAGGACTAGCGCGCTTGTGCAAGCTTTAAACCGAACCAGAATCTTCAAACCCAGGGTTAACGCAATGATGAATCCGGTCTCTGAATCTTGAATGGTTGCGCTTTGGTCTATGATAATGTTATCTACTGCCGTGTTTTTGTTGCATTTTGTGTAGTGGTGTTGATGTCAAGCTCCATTCAAGATACTACCATGTTGCCAATGGATTGCTGTTACATTGTGGATGGCTCATGACTGTGATTGAGTTGTACTGTTGCAGTAATGCCACTGTGCTGATATTACATTGTTAACCTATTGCTGTTGTCCTGCCGTTGTGCTGCTGATGAATTATGGAATTCTTCTAGATGTGCAGGCATGGTGTCAGTGCCCCGCAGCTATGTATTGTGTTGCTGGGAAAGCAAACGTCAACTGGTTAGCAAACTCCGATTCGTTCTGATGGATTTGGGGGGAGGGGATACCTAGGCAATTCAAAGCTGTGCTCCCCATGAATGGAACAAACTTGACCCAATGAGCAGTATACACAGTTGTTGCTAAACGCAGCACATCAAAGGGAAAGAATATGGTGGGCTTAATGAGAGGGGATCGCCGACTCTTATCCGTATATTATCCCCGAGGATTGCTCGTAAGTGCGGAACTCAGATAGTTTTGTGTGGGAGAAATAGCAGTCCTGTTAGCGAATCGCAGTTTGATGATGAGCCCGAGCCAGAGTGGCTCACAATCGCCTCACAAAGAGCATCCGCTCCCTCACAAAAACCGCTGGTGAAGGCATCGGACCTAAGAGACTACGCAGACTTGTCGCTTAGAGCAGCGACAAGCTCTACGACACAGTATATTATGTACTGTCGCACTTTCGTTGCGAGACCTCCTCGCCGGATTTCTAGTCCGCAGTCGTGGACAGCCGCTGCTGCAGCAAGCGCCTCAAAGATGATTGTTTATGGAACATTGGTCTCAGCAAGATTCCGCGCGCGGTGCATGCCGTAACAGCGCTTGTCCGCAACTGCGGACCGGAACCTCACTCCGATAAGGACAATACTGCCCTAATTTTGGGAGCATTCAAATTTCCTTTTCAAGCTTCAATTGTCGCCTAGGTAACATCGCGACGAAGTTTTGAAAATGCAGTTGCTTCATGGTTAAGTTTTCACAAATATTCGAGATTTATCAACACAAACTGTATAAACAAACTTAAAAAATGGAACAACCTGAGAAAATTAACAAAAATCTATAAACGGCTCTACAGATCTATTATTATTAAGAAATTCGTGAAGCTTTTTGGAGGCGCATTACACACACTGATACTCGGTACTGATTTAGATCTCTAGCTGGGCGGACTATCCGCCCATTTTCTCTCGGTCGGCCTATCACGTCAGCTTTCGCTGCTCCTGTGATAGGTCAGCGGCAGGAAAAAAGGGCGGGTAACCCCCTTCCAGCAAGAGGTATAAATAAGAACCAGATATTCACGCGCTCACAAAGTAGACTCATCCCACTGTGAAGTCTGTCCGATTGAGACTGTCAGCCCACGCGGTCGGCGGTGCGTGTCGAGCGGCAGTCACAAAACATTTTTCAGATGAGACTACCCACGACTGAAATACAGCTGACTGGGACATTGTTCACAATTCGTCTGATATTCCTGTTTATCGATTCACATATCCGGAAAAAACCTCCGCCAACCGCTTGGACGGTTAGTCTCATTCGGGCAGACAGTACACAGCGAGCTTCTAAAAAGACTTCTAAATGGGCAAGGCTTCGTAGTCCCCCCTATATCTCGCTTAAAGGCACAGTACACCCTTAAGCCAAACTTTCGGGATTTTTATTTGATTGTGTACTGTGCTTATCTGGGCCAAATTCCGGTCCGCAATTGCGTCTCGACACGCTTTGCGGCCGCACGCACTGGAGTCAGTCGAGTTTCCAGCGCCAAAGCCGACTCGATATGGCTTTTTTATACAGTTTTCTCCAATTTTGTTTACTTTCCAGTTTCTAAAACCCACCTAGAGTCAACAGATCGGCGGCTGCGGCGCTGGAAACTCTTCCGACTCGAATGCGCGCGGCCGCAAAGCGTGTCGAAACGCAATTGCGGACCGGAATTTGGCCCAGAGAAGCACAGTAGTAGACCCCTCCTGTATAACACTTGCCAAGTATGACATCTCATGTCCTCCAAAAAAGCGATGTATAGGCGACCACCGCAGGCCCAACCTCCTTGGCTCACCACCACGGGTCACACCCCCTACCAGATTTCCAAACTCAATAGCGGCTAGATGGATGGATGAATTCCAACAAGTTGTCGTTCTTCAGTCCATTAACGGGCTCTCTCCCCGCTCTCGCGCAACATTTGTGAATGAAGAGAAATACAGACCTGAGACAACTCGTCCACAAACTTTCACCCAAAAATTTAGGTATCTTCGAGGAGCCATAACTCTGTTTACAGTCTCTAGCAAGATTTCAGAGACACCACTGTAATCAGCGAGTGACCCTCTCCAAAATCAGCATAAACTATGAAAAATAATTTTCTGGGTGTCCTGTGCCTTTCATTGAAGAATTCAGATCATACACTTACAAGGTATTAAGCACTGGGAGTAATCCACTCAACGACTGCGTAAATCTCAATATTCACATCAGTAACCGAACATGAACGATATGATCCAATTCTTCACCGGTCACCTCAATGCATCCAGTATGTCTGGCTCAGATCTGCCTTCCAGAATGTCCTTTCGCCACCCAAATCTACGTCTGCCGCTCACACCCGGAAAACATACTTCCAACAGAGCACGATATTCTTCACGTAACTCTGCTCTGAAATGGACACATGTACGTCATTTTCAGATTTTCACGTTTTCTTCTGCAATTACGGGCAAAATGAGCAGCACGCACACTCGTGTTAAGCCTCGTTTATACTTCCGCCGCAGAGCAGAGCGGAGGAGTGCAATTCTATAATATCGATCGTGCCACTCCGCATGATCAATTCAACGGAAATCACACAACCTGAAGTTTAAAGGCTATAAAACCGGGAAACTCCCTTGGTTTCTACTCGTGCAGGTGTGGAGCGGAGGTTAGAGATAGTGACAGAGCGCATGACGGACGGAGGGAGCAGAATCGCGCGCGCTGCTCGCACCATGTCTCGTGAGAATTACTTTTTGCAGAGGATACGCGAAAAACCCACCCATGATCCACTGGCTCAACGACGTAACCATATTCCGGATGAACCATCCTGCAGTGAAGGCCAGCCTTATATCTTCTTGTGAAACGTGACCCACAGATCGGACAACTGAACATTCAACTACTTTCTCTCGCCGTAGTCTACCGTATTGATCAATCATCAGCGGTCATTTTTGCAGGGAAAGCTCGCTAAGGCAAAGATCTGTACGAGATTCTGGCCAAATATGGCATACCTACAGTAACTTACTGCAGATCTTCAAAATCTAAAAAAGGAAGGCATCGCTCCACTTTTCAAAGCAAATGACGAGATTTCTGGAAATTTAGCTTACTGGCAAAAGTAACGATTTAGTAAAGCCATTTATGAGTCGAAAAAAAGTTTCAAAAATATCCTGAAATATCCCAAAAAACGATTTGGCGTGAAATGGTCTGTAGTTATAAAAAAAGCTCGGAAATGAAGTGAAATAACTAAAAGTACGATTTGGTTGTCAATGACAGACGAGGGATCGGATTTTACAAGCTTCTCCGATAAGCTTATCGAAGCGAAATCAAGCGCAGTATGGATTGGAGCAATGCGTTCACCTAGCTTGACCTATGCTAATTCCCTTATTACAGCTTTCAAAAATGGCTTAATGTTTCCCTGGGGTGCTTGATTTCGTTTTGACAAGTTTAACGGAGAAGCTTGTGAAGTGATCGACCACCAAATTGTATTTCTAGTTATTTAACTTCATTTCCTAGCTTTTTTTATTACTCCAGGATATTTTACGCCAAATCGTTTTTAGGATGTTTCAAGAAATTTTTGAAACTTTTTTTCCAGACATAAATGGCATTACCAAATCGTTGCTTTTACCAGGAAGCTAAATTTTCAGAAATTTCACATATTTTTCCCGAAGGTTCCCTTTCTGCTTCAATTTTGCTCCACGATTTCCATTCTGGAATAATGAAACATCTAACAGACGATATTGTCGTATGAGTAAAATTTTTCAAACCTTTGACCCACAACCTTAAGAAATACCACTCATTGCCACATTTTTGTGCAACAAGTGAAAAATCGATATTGTTGACCATTAATATTCGATTTTGCATGATTGGAAGAATTTCCCAAACAAATGACTTAGAGCCATCAAGAATCGAGAATCATTGCGGCACTTTGAGGAACAGGCGAAAAAAAATCGATATTATCGATTGGTATTCATCGATAATGACTGATGAGCAAAATTCCCCAACCAGGAAAACCAATCCCATCAACAATCACCACTTCTCGCCGCATTTTGTGCAGAAAGCGCGAAAATCGATAATTTCGATTACCGATCGATGGCGTGTCATGAGTACGAATTCTCACAAGTTCAGTACTTACCTTCGACGACCTGCGTTGATTGGCTGCAGATTCACCCACACACCCTGGTATCCACAGCCGTAGCATGCCCAAGCAGTTTTCGTGCTCCACGGCTAATTTAGTAGGTACACCCACGATTTTGAGGTACCCTTCAAAGTTGAGGTATCAAGTTCAAATTGGAATAGGAGCGACCTGCATCCATTTCCTGCCTCCTGTCCAGAAATGAGCGTCCTAGCTCAATTTTAAATGTAACCGCAAGATCGTGAACGCCGTCTGAAAAAAAGGAGATTACCAACAAAAACGAGCGGGTTTTCACTTTGTTCTCAAAACCAGTGAACCATTACAGACCATTTTTGGGTGGTTATACCAGCTTTTTGCGCCCTTTTTAATGCAATTTAGAGCTAATTTCTATGTTCACTATAAACTGAGATTTCGAAAAAGGGGTTGCGCACACGGCCGATTCAAAACCAAACCTGGTGCGCGCTTCGCGCGCACCACAACTTTTCGATATTTGGATGACTAATGTCGATTATGGTAACCAGAAGGCATTACACCAACCGTAACTCACTGTACTCCTAGAGTCCACGGCAACGGAAAATGACGGTTGTACGGTCGCATCATCCCACTTTTATGAATTGTGATTTTTATGAAAGTTGTAACTTTCTTCGGAATTCAGTAGGAAATTACAAATTTTCCGTCGATTATGGCGCAACCTACAGCATTCATAGTGCAAATAAGCAACCGCACAACTGCCTTTTTCCGTTGCCGCGGACTTTCAGGTCTGTCCGAACGGGTCTGTCCACGCATGCGATCGGCGTGTTTACGGAGTAGCCGTCGCAAAGGCATCGTTTCGAACGAGCCTTCCCTTGGCTCCAAAGTGCTGATTGGGATACTATTCAAAATTCGTCAAATATTCCTGCTAATCGATTTGCACGTCCGAAAAATGCGTTCGCAACAGCCGGTTGGCACGCACGCCGACCGCGTGAACGGACACTATCTTTCGGACAGACTTTATGTATTCACGTACGGCTCGGGAATTTGACTATTCACTCGAATATTCGTAAAATCTTTCGATTATTGACTCTAATCCTACAAAGAAGAGGCTTTCGAATCTATTCATTCACCAGGGAGTTTAAAAAGGCCATTTTCGAAAAATATGTTGATTGGCGAGTGTGGGGCAGTGGCAATAGGCGCAGCTGTCACGCACACGGTCGAGTGATCAATCCTCGCCCAAGGTCAACCAAGCCTTCTATCCCTCCGGAGTCGGTAAATTGGTAGCAGACTTATCTGAGAGGATAAAAACACTGGATTTGAACATGGGCTGGCCCCCGCAAATAACTGTATAGGCCCTATACACATTCAAGAGCCTCTACGATTCTGAATGGAAGTCGAATGTGTGGCGCATCTCCAGAGGATTAATATACACCCAGAACTTTATCCTTTTACTTTATGTTGATTTAATACCCAATTATTCATTCAAGAATCGAATTTCCCTGTCTATTTCATTTTCTTCTTCTTTTTCCTCATTCCGATTATGTTAACATTTTTCCTTTTGCACATATTCTGATTACAGGATTTTACCAAAACTCAGTACTGCAAAAAATCGTTCTAAAGAAATTGAAAAATCAAATTAAAAAAGAATAAGGGAAAAAACAAAAAAAATGAAGAAAATTCAAAAAATTTACCTGTACTGCTTGTGCGATGCGTGTGTCCGCGCGTGCCGCAACAGATGCATGACTATATTCGTATAGTGGCCTTGTCGAGTGAGTTCCTTATTGCAAACCTGCAACAATTATTTTTTTATATTGAATTTTTATATTTACAATATATTTTTCATAGTTCGCATGCGATGTCTGTTCCAATAACCTGTCAGCCCACGCGGTCGGCGTGCGTATGAAGCGGCCTCCGCAGAGACATAATTTTTGACGAACCTTTGCATGATTGCAAACAGCTGACTGGGACATTATTCACCATTTGTCAAATACATACTCCTCTCAGACAATAGCAGGCCCCGGGCGCAACCGGCTCCGCGTCTCCCCGCCCACTGCAGCCGAAACGCAGAGCGGTTGATATTCGAACTTGCGGTGCGTTTCGGTTATGATTGCAACGTGCAGTGCGTTCAGGTTGCTCTCCAGGCCACATGCGTTGACTGACGCGCGCATTTCGAAATTCGATGAATCAATTGAAACAAGGAAGAGAATCTAGGCTTCCTGCGATTTTTGAGCGGAATTCTCACTGTTTCTCTTGTGGGGCTTGTAATTGATTTCCTCTCCTTCATTTGTGCTCAATATTCGACCATCCTAGAATTCACTATATTCTTCATATTTGTGCAATATTTAGACTGTATTCAAAAAATGAAATGTTAACATGACTTTCCGAACGCATTTTGCAAATATTCATGAAGGGAATATTTAATATTTATTTAATCACTCCGAAAAATTGTGAAAAACGAATCGCCCGGATATTTAAATTCGAACATCTATGAATACCTAATTATTTTAAGGGAAATATACCTAATAATTGGAGGAAATCAGGTGAAGTCAGGAGATTAATGGGTGAAGTTGTGAGGGAAATTGTGACAGAATCAAAGTTCTAAGCAGGGGAAAGTGTATTAAGCTTAAAGGTATTTCATAATCAGCACTAGCTTAGAAAAGGGACAATTAAGGGTCTTATACATCCAAGGAAATTCAGTAGGGTGGGGTGATTCGGTGAATGTGTGGAAATCGTTGGATTTCTCCTTGAAAAATCGATTAGCTAAAATGGGTGCGATAATAGATCAGCGAAGCGTCTGAACCACTTCGAGGTATCGATTTTTGCAACTGTGTTGCTTAAATCGGTTTATAGTAAGCGCCCGGGGCGCAAGCTGTATGATATACTGTGACGTCATCAGCCGACAGTTGCGCTCAGGGCGCTGCGTGAATCAATCTCGTCGGTAGCACCCGGAGTGCAACGTATGCGGCCTGGAACGCAACATATGTGGCCCGGAAATTGCCAAATTTGTCACCCTGAGCGCAACATGGACGCGGCTCCGAGTGCATTCGGGGCGGGCTCAGGGCCTGCTATTGCCTGAGCTGTTGATTGTCTCAAATCCGGAAGATACCTTTGCGACGGCCGCCCGACACGCTCGCCGACCGCGTGAGCGGACAGTCTCTATAGGACGGGCTTTGATCATTCAACAAAACACTGTAAAATATTGCAATACGGCCTACCTGACATTCGAATGTTTCCAACTCGCCCTGTTCAGCTTGGGCTTTCTGTTTGGATCTCGACCGTGGAGCCCTGCCGCCTTCCGTATCCGCCCCAACTTCGCTCAAATTGCCTTTTGCCTACGCAAATTCAAAATAGATGTATTGTAAGAATAATGTGCAAGTATTTTGTATAAAGAATAATCACCAGCAAAGCCAAAGCCGATGTCATGAACGACTGCTCTGTTTCGACATCATTCCCTGGCTGAAACACGAGAATCAATCTGTTTCGGGATCCCAACAACGCACGCCCGCCACGCGCCGCACATTATTTTCCTCGAAAATATTACAAAACAGTTTGATTGGATGGATTAACTGATGTATGGTATTTGCGGCGCGTAGCGAGCGTGTCTTTGCCATCTGCATACTGACCGCTTCTTCTTTCACATCGGACCACAAAGACGCCGAAGGGGAAGCAGTTTCCGATCGTGAACTCTTCTTCAGCGCATCTGTGGCTCCTGGAGAGCGTTTGCTGACGTGTTCCGTCATACCTACAGGAGCCAAACCAACCTTACCTGAGAAGACCGGAACCTCAATCGCTTCGGATTCAGCAGTGTAGGATGCGGACGGTATCGGAGAGTCCTGAAGCATAGAGGCTCACACACTAGCCGTGTTCAATGCGGAGCGAAAACGCATTCAACCCCAGGATTAGACGATTTCGGGCACAATGGGGGGACGTGCTGCTAGAGGAGCACGTCCTCGCATTGTGCTCCAAATTGCAAAGCGTGCTCCAACAAGTCAGACTTTCAATGCGTGCACAATACCCTTTCCCCCTACGGTCAATATTCGCAGTAGGTGATCATCCAATCGAATTCTGCAGCACATGCCCCTATTATGAACTAATGCAGCACGTGCCATTCCAATCAATGTGCAGCACGTGCTTCTACGATCAATATTCGCATTACGCGCTTGTGCGATGAGATTTTGCAGCACCTGTTCCCGTGATGAAACTTTACAGCACCTGCTTTGGTAACAACATTTTCCTAGCATCTGCCACTGCAACGAAAACTACCATCACGAGCTTTTGCCTTAAAAGTGTGCAGGATGTGCTCCTACAATCAAATTTTGCAGAATAAACTTCCTCGACGGGATTTCGCAGCACGTGGTCCTGTAATAAACTGCAGCACGTGCTCCTGCGATAGAAGTTTGCAGCACGTGCTCCTCTGATATAACTTTGCAGCACGTGCTCCTGCGATATAATTTCGCAGCACGTACTTCAGCTGTGGAATCTTGCAGAATGTGCTTTTTTGGTAAGCTTCTGCAAAACGTGTTCCTGTGATATGATTTCGTAGCACGTGACCCTTCGATATGATTTTGCAGCACATTCTCCAGGGATAAAAATTCGCAGATTAAGCTTCTTAGATGAAATTCTGCAGCACGTGCTCCAGCGATACAATCTTGCAGCACATGCTCCTGCGATATAAATTTTCAGCACGTGCTAGTGCGATATAATTTTGCGGCCCGTACTTCAGCATTGAAATTTGGCCGATTGTGCTTCTCTGATGAAATTCTGCAGCACATTCTACTGCGACGCGCTTTCGCCGCACGTGCTCCAGCGATACAATCTTGCAGCACGTGCTCCTGCGATATAAATTTTCAGCTTGTGCCCCTGCGATATAAATTTGTGGCCTGTACCTCCTCAGACGATCGCCGCATTCAATGCGTGTCGAATATGCATTTAACTCTAAGACAAAGGTGGTTTCGAGCACAGTCAGGAAACGTGCTGCTAAGGAAGCACGTGCTCTTATTGTGTTTCAAATTACAGCACGTGGCCCAACAAATAAGCCGTCCAATGAGCGCATGATACACATTCAACTCGATGACAAAACGATTTTCCAAAAAAGGAAAGTATACGATGCAAGGAGCTCCTGAGACGGAGCTAAGAGGTCGGCAGCTCGCCGGTTGAATTACCCAAGTTTGCGGTACTTCACCCGCCCGACCGCTGGAGGCCTCGTCCAACCGCTGACGGCCCCAGATGGTGCTCGGCGAGCTGGCCGCGTCGCGCGTTGGTGTGTGCTACTACGATGGACTACCTTGCAGCACGTACTCCTGCGATTAAATTTTATGGCACAAACTCCTGCTATGAAATTTTGCAGCACGTGCTGCTGTTTGGAGTGAAAGAGCCCTGTGAAAGAGCCTTTCGATGGGTGTGGTCACCCGACTTGAATGCATATTTGACACGCATTGAATGCGGCGTTTTTCTGAGTCAGCATTGAACTTTGGCCGATTATGCTTCTCTGATGAAATCGTACAGCACGTGCTCCTGCGAGGAACTTTTGCAGCACGAGCTCAAGCGATGGTGACTTTCACTGCAGATGGTTGCTTACTCGGGTTGAACGCGTATTTACCACGTATTGCATGCTCCATTCTTGTTTACTGTAAGGTTATACCTACTCAAGAATAAGGAAGATTAAAAAACTATTAATGCGATCGCAAACGGGGGCAGGGGGGCACTATCGAAACCGCACTAGGCCACTCCCATTATTCCGCGCACCAACATTCTTGAATACACAGAGATCAATGCGACACATTTCGCAGCATTTCTTTTGTTTCTCACATCACTTCCAGGCTACGTTTTATACCTTTCAGATTTTACGCCACAACTGGTGCGCGAAAAGATGGGCGTGGCTACGCGCTCCTCCCCTCGTTTGCGATGGCAACCAACTAATTTATTGATGAAACCGACCAATTCTATTGCTTCCTGCTTAACCTCGTTTACCAGTGTCGAAGGTGGTTGTGCGGTTTTTGAGGGCTTTGGGAGTATCGGTCTGTATTTCGTGGTCCGTTCGATTTTGTCTAGAATCATGTCGTTATTTGTAGCCTGGGCTCGGGGAACCGAACTGACGACTTTTCGCAGCACCTTTTTTACCTAAAAACAATCCTTCATGGGTATGAATCATAGCATGTGCAACGTCATGCGAGGCGTTTGCCCAGAGGTGGTCTTCCCCCTATTGAAGCAGCATCGGAACAAACACACTGGAAGGCGTCGTTTATACCTCCGCCGTCGAGCGGCGCGGCGAAGAGGGCTCCTACGATACCGATAGGGCCGCACCGTGTGATCAATATAAGGGGTCGTTTCTACTTCGCCGCAGCGCAGCGCGGCACAATGCATTGCTGTTATATTGACCACGCGGCGCGGTGCGATCATTATTATGGGATTGCACTTCGCCGCGCCGCCCGGCGGCGGGAGTATAAACGACGCCAAAGACGAGGAATCTTCCAAGCACACACCTCGCATGACCCCTTGCCCGTGAGTATGACGCCTACCTTTACCGGCTGCCTTTCAAACCCCTCCTTCAGAGATTTACACCGCGGACAGAGATCTTCAATCTCCTTCGCGACGCCTAATGCTGGATGTCCCAGTGTGACCTATAAGTTGAGATTTTTCTGATCTTCTTGAAAGTGGGGCATCACACCAAGATACTCACAAGTAACTGGAAGACTTCGGACAATCTTGACTCATCCTGGAGATCGAATAATACATACATTTCTGAAACGAATTACTGGGGTTTTCTGTAGGGAAGCATTCCGAACTCCACGATCTAATGCAAAAATGAACGACAATTTTAGGGAATGACCTCGTTAGTCACGTATACTCTGTTTATCTTGATATGCACAAAACACGGTCCGCCAATAGTCCTCTAATTAGCCCGCTAGTTCCGTAGTGTACATCCACGATGCGTTCTCGGCAGACCCGGGTGGCAGCGTGAGTGGTCGAGTGATGGCATTGACGAATCGATTGCTCTGCTTACCGGGTGCACACCCGGGTCTGCCGAGAACGCGTCGTGGACGTACACTACGGTACTAGCGGGCCAATTAGAGGACAATTGGCGAACCGAGTTTTGTGCAATTCAAGATAAACAGAATATATATCGAATTTGTCTGACCCATGTGCGACTTCCATGTAAAAGAAAATTAAGCATAGAGGGCGTCGTATAGCGCTTGAAAAATAATAATGGAGGAAGAGGTACAGAATCTACCAGACATTGTCAGCTGGTTTCAGATGACTGGTGGGTGAATGGGGCCATAAGGGGCCACTTACCTTAATGAGCTTCAAAGGGCGAATCACGCAGGATCGTGACAGCCGCCTCAAAGGCTTGTTGGTCAACTACACGGAATCGGAGGCGCCTAGGAGCAGTTCGGCTGGTACACAACACGGAAAGTTACTAGGCGCTGAAGGTCATGATTGAGTGGTATGAGCGATTTTTTTTTGTTTGGCCAACCATATGTATTACTTACTTGTTTCTTGTCTTATTTCACACCGATGATTTAGAAAACCGTGTACTGAATATTGTAGCTACAATCCTGTGTATGAATGATCAGTGTTCGGAATTTCCTAAATGCCTCAAAGATTCACAGCAGATTTACACTGAAGGTAATTTTTAGGGTGTTCTAAAAAAATGTCTCGGATTGAACTCGAAACTTGTTTCTAGGGGTTGCTGTGGGTATTGATTGCGAATCTGAAGCGCATTTCTTGATTTTTCAAACAACTCGGCAGATTTTGTCAGAAGCTCCAAAATGAGCGAAATTTTGCGGTCACACGCGACTGTTGAATGCTACGATGGGATTACCCCAAAACCTCTCCGTAAAGGTTGATTGGGCTTAACACATCCGCGATCCTGTTTCTCGATTTTTTCTTCGATTCCGGTATGTTACGGTGAGTATACGGTAGCTTCAGATTTGAATCAAAATTTCTTTGAGTGTTATTGGGGACGCCGAACACGAATTCGAGGTCGGTTTTTTGACATTCAAAATATTAAGATAAGTAACGCAAGTTGAAAGGCACTATGCCTATCGTAACCTTCAATAACCCTAAGTCTGGCGACAAATAGACCCCAGATTCGGGTCCAGCGTCCTAAATAACATGCCCAGATGAAAGTTTCCAGCCAAATTCGAAAAAAAATTCTGAAAACCCAAAAAGTTCTCTGATGGGCACCCCTAACTTTCCGCAGAACAATGAAAATTTTCTTTTGTGTGAGCCATTTACAGAATTTCAACAACGAATCATTTATGCGATGTGGCGAACCTACAACAACGTGATCATGGTTTTACAAATCGTCGAAGTGTGGGCAAAACAGTCCCCAGAAAACAGGAAACAAGGTGGAATGCGAGCAAGTAAGGCAGCAATGAGCAACAAAAACTGAACCACGGAGAAGGGGATTTACAAAGATTGAGGCACATTTTTACCCTCTCTCGGCGGTCGGCCATGGCAAAATATAACAGTAATAAGGAGATCCCGTCAGAAAAAGTCCGATAAGCCGGCCTTACTTCGACCGGCTCAAAATGAGAGAGAGGCTACATACATATGCTACAACCATGTAAGCAGGTCAAATCAGGCAGAAAATAGCCTTATACAGGTAAAAACAATTATTTGTACGTAGGAAAGCTCCTTGAAGCCACAGTCCAAGCTCAGAACGAGATTTTTCGTTTTTCTGCCTGTCTTGGAGAACATTTCACGCTGATCACAATGGTTTCCCCAGAATCGCTCAGAACTCACTGCGAACTTAGATACGGCTCCTCAAAAATTTTGAAATTGAACTGGTAGAAGTTCGCGGACGAGTTGTCTCGAGCCTGTATTTTCTCGTTATTGGCAGCCATCATTCTGAAGCAGGTCACAATATGAAGCCAGACCGAAAACAAAAGAAAGAATATAGATTTTGAATAAAATCATTCAAGCATCTTTTCCCTATGGGGGTCCGAAAACTGCCAATGGGCGTTGCCCATTTTTTCTTTAAAGGGGGCGTCGTCGACTTTTTCCCAGCTTTTTCTCGCTCATTTGCGCGAATTGAGATCTCGCGCTTGGCAGGGTTACCATAGACGACGACCGGACCAAAATATCAAAAACTACCTCTGAGGTTGGACTGTGCCTTTAAACAGGTAAATCAGTTTTGCAGAATATAGTAGACTGCTGTCCAAACAGGGCGCTAGACGCGAAAGACTCACAGGGAAAGTATTTAGAGTGTTAAGCGCATCTGTGAAAACCAATAGTACTGTTGCTATCTCTTGGTCATCCATAGTAAAAAATACATAGTATTCCGCCCCGAACTGCTGGACAAAGTTAGGATGAAGCACATTTTTCGAACTTTGAACAGAGTAATAGCGTTTTCCACTAGTACCATATGCTGGTTCAGCGCTTAAGTTTAGGGCGTTCTAGAAGAGGTTCAGAAAAAGGTTCCAAATTTGACTTAAAGGCAGTTTTCACGATGATCATCCGCGTAGACTTTCCACAGTGAAATGATAGGCGAGAAGGTTCCTAGGCTCCCAGTGTCCAAAGAACGGTAGAAGACGAGCCAGGAGCGGCAAAATAACAGCTGCAAACAAGCGTTTTGGTGCCCCAGACACGCCCCGTGCCCCATATCCGCCCCTCGAAAGGAACAAATGAAGACTCAGATTATAGGAATGATCGAGTGAAAGAAGTGCTGATAAGTGAGCTGATCGCTTCATTGCACTGATAGGTATCATCCTTCTAGCGGTCAATTCCTCCACGCTCAAAAATCAACGTAAACAAGGGAGGTCCTATTCTGGCTGAAAAACGCGGCTTTCGTTCCTTTTAAAGCATGCCTTGCTATATAGGGCACCAGACCTTCCGTAAACCGTGGAGATATCGGAAGTGAAATTTATCGTGAACACTGCTTTTAAAGGCAGCAGACTCGCTCGAAAAAGGTTTTGGGATAAGAACGTTTCTGGAGTCGCATGGCTCCTATTAGACTGCTCACGCCGATGGAGGCGTCAAAAACGAGTCAAAACTACTAATTTTCAGTAATGCAAATCGGAAAGTTTCTGCAACCCCGCCCCTGAGCTTCTGCGACCCCGCCCCAAAATACAAACTCGTCCAGATTGATAGTACTAATACGGTCACTTTGGCTGGTTTTTTATGCTTCCAACGAGGTGAACGTTCCAGTACACGCTATCGGACGATATCGGCTTCTTTATCTCAACCGTTTTGTTGCTAATATTCGCTGTTTCAACCGCGCGCGGTAAAACTCGTCCTTTTTCACCCGATAACAAAATAACCGTTCCTCCTCTATTTGCGCACAGTTTTCGTACGTTTTTTCGTCAGTTCCCCCTACAAGCAGCTCCAAACCTTTGACTTATGTTATAGAATCGATACCATTTTCGAGCGTGTCTGTTGCCTTTGAAGGCAAGGTTTACGACAAAAACCGTATTCTAATTTCCTATGTTTTTTAGTAGGCAAGTTCACGAAATAGAGAATAATAAGGAAACGTCCTCATGGAATCCTGAAATATCGGAGAAAAAGCTGTTCAAAGAAACCTCTGAAATATTTGATTTCGCCTGTTTGGTGTGGTTCGGGAGACTGCAGACAAGCCGTCAAATCTAACGTCGGAAATGGTTTTGCGCTTCAAAACTCTTAGGTAAGTGAAATTGTTTTCTGTTGCCGAAAACTCTTAAAAAATAAGATGGGCACATGATAGGATGTTAAAATCTTTCGCGAACAATAATTTTCAAAAATTCAGCAACAGTTCCTCTCGTGAAAAGAACGCAGGACAACTGGTGTATGACATGGGCGGGGTGATCCCATGGGCCGGCAGGTCCACGAGTTTTTCACCCACTTCCTGGCCGTTTTTCGTCGTACTTCCGTCCTTACCCTTCTTAGAGGGACCCAACGCTTAAGTTTTACCATAAAACTGGCAACATTATCATCGTGAACACTGCCTTTAAAATTCTCTCAAGCGGGTAAATGGGGGTAATGTTCACGAATCTGGAAAATATTTGTCAACTTTTCAAAGTTTTCGACTAAATTCGTTCAAAGCTTCTCATTGGGGTAATTCCGGAATGCTACGATCGATGCGGATCAATTGGAAGGGAGGTAACAGTTAATAGTATTGTTTCTTAATTGAGAAAATATCATTCAACCTTGTGTCATTTATAATTCTTTTTTTAGTTAATAATTCTTATTCAAATTACAGTCGTTTTGTTTGAAATGTAGTTTAAGAACAACGCTAAACAATTATGTAGATATGAATTGTTTCGGCTCTCTCTTCAGACAATTCATATCTCTAACTAGCCCGAGCCTCTTCAGTGAAGAAGGAAATCAAATCTGAGGTCCGACGATCGATTTTTGACAGCTAGATTACGGTGGACATACGGTAGTTGGGTCAGTCTAAGATTTGACTCAAAATTTCTGTGTGGGTTATTCGACGTGCTGAATCTGATGCTCATTCTCAGGAACGAAAACAAGTTACTTGTTACATAACAGGCCAAAAACAACTCACTTGTAACATATCTGAGCCGATGTGAGTTACTTGCGACTCATCTCAGGTCATTTAAGTTACATGTAACATATCGGCGGGATACTGCGTGCGGCGCGCCTCCGATATGTTATTACATGTATCTTAAATGACCTGAGATAAGTCGCAAGTAACTTGCATCGGCTCAGATAAGTTACAAAAAACTTGTTTTCGATTTCTGATAAGACACTGTGTGCAGTGCGCCTCCGATATATTACATGTAACTTAAATGGCACAATATAAGTCACAAGTAACCTAAATAGGCCAAGAAGGTATTTCCAAGGGGAATGTACGACGCACTCGCGGGGTCAGGCTTACGACTGGCGTTGCTGTTAGTTCGATTACCCAAGTTTGAGGTACACACCAACAGGGAAGGCCCCCACAATATTTTTTTGCTTAGTGTGTGGCCTGTGACGCGCACTCTGCGTCGCGTGTCGTCTGCGTCACGTGATGGCCACCCATATTGAAAATATAAATGTAAGTTACGTGTAACATGATATGCTTCTCTGGGCCTGATTCCGGTACCCAATTGCGTCTCGACACGCTTTGCGACCGCGCGCTTTCGAGTCGGAAGAGTTTCCAGCGCCGCAGCCGCCGATCGGCTGACTCTAGGAGAGTTTTAGAAACTGGACACTGAACAAAATTGGAGAAAATTGTATAAAAAGCCGAGTCGGCCTTGGCGCTGGAAACTCGACTGGCTCTAGCGCGTGCGGCCGCAGTGTGTCGAGACGCAATTGTGGACCGGAATTCGGCCCAGAGAAGCACAGTAAGTGTAACTTACATGCAATATAAATTTAAGGCTACGTGTAATATGAGTTTATCTTACACATAATATAAATGTATGTTACTTGAGACATTCAAGTAAGTTACATTTATATTACAAGTAACTTGTTTCGATTCTAATGAGATGTGTATAGCCTTTACTAAATCTCTCTGTCAATCGACGATCTTCCAAAACCATATCCTGTATTTTGACTATGATTTGTTGTGTTGATACGCTTCAATTTTTCCATTGCTGTGACACGGCGACACTAAATGGCTTGTAAACAAAGAATGAATTGACAGATTCAAATGAAACTTCACACACTGTGCTTCTCTGGGCCAATTGCCGGTCCGCAATTGCGTCTCGACACGCTTTGCGGCCGCGCGCTTTCGAATCGGAAGAGTTTCCAGCGCCCCAGCCGCCGCTCTTCTGTCTCCAAGTGGGTCTTAAAAACTGGGAACTAAACAAACTTGGCGAAAACTGTATAAAAAAGCCATACCGAATTTGCTTTGGCGCTGGAAACTCGATTGACTCGAGCGCATGCTGCCGCAAAGCGTGTCGAGACGCAATTGTGGACCGGAAATTAGCCCGGAGAAGCACAGTACATTCATATGAAGAGTGTATCAACGAAACAAAAAAATTTTGGGATAGTAGCAACGCCCTCTCTTATCGAACGACAAAACTTATTGAACAACCGGGTACTAACAATGCAATGCGTTTTCGCAGCTGCGTTTAACGCTCTAAACACTTCCCTTGTAAGGCGGACAAAACGTGCCGTTTTGTCCGCCTTACAAGGGAAGTGTTTAGAAATCTATTCATGATATGACAACCTATCGAAGGATGGATTTTAGATACTTACTACACATATATTTTGAACGGAAACTGAATTTAAACAGGTTGTGGGAAGCCGGGGGTGAATTTCTGAGCAAGTAGCATTTCTAGCATGGGCGAATGAATGCGGGGGGCGGGGGTGCGCAATCAATCCGAGCAATCGATCGCCGGCAATGCGCCCCCCAACACCCCCATTAGCACCCCCACACGCACCCTGGTGTTCAGTGAGGAATATAGTCAGAGCATGGTACCACATTAGAGCTGGCTTGTTCGGAGTTTGAGATATTGACAACCTCACCTATTCTCTTTAATATTTATACGTATGAGCTTCCCTCGATTATATCCTTGAACAACGTTGGCTGTTCGGCATTCGCTGACGACTTTAAATTGTATAATCCTATTCGGACCAGGGAAGATTCAGAGTGTTTGCAAAAAGCCCTTAATGATGTAGCCAAATGGTCGTCTGAATGGAAACTGCCGCTTTCCAGCGAAAAAACTAAGGTGATAAAGCTTGGTAAAAGGCGAGTTAATGGCTTCTATACTATTGACGGTGTGCAGTTGAGCGAGGTCAACGAGATTAAGGACCTTGGTTTTCTTGTCAAGGATGATCTTAGTTTCGATGATCACTGCCTCCAGGTCGCGCCCATGGCCAACAGGAGGATGCACAGCGCGTTTCGAGCACTTTCAACTACTAACGCAAATGTCCTGACTGAGGTGTATAAAACATACATACAGTTCAGTTCCGCAATCGCGTTCAGTTCTCATTATCACAATCGTAGAAGCGGAGCGGTTGTTTTTAAAAAATTCAACTAGAATCATTCTCAAAACAGCCGCTTCGCTTCTACGATTATGATAATGAGACTTTGCGGACTGAACGCGATTGCGGAACTAGATCATACGTCCATTTATGGAGTATGGCACGGTGGTATTCAATCCATACAAAAAGGGATCCATCGATGCGCTGGAGAAAGTCCAGAATACTTTCACACGTAGAGTTTACTTCAGGACATCGTGGTTTCAGACTAACCGCAACGTGTGTCATGTCACCAGAAATGCCAAGTTGGGCCTAACCACTCTAGAACACAGGAGAAGAAGGTTTGATATGATAATGATGTATAAAATCATTCATGGGAGTGCTGGTATCAAGGCTAGCCGGCTGTTCAACCTGAGATCGTCAACCACCAGGGGAGCGCCGGTGAAATTGGGCCTCGTTGGGGCCAGGCGGAATGTAAGACAGCACTTTTTTGTCAATAGGGCGGGGTCTGAATTCAACAAATTACTTCGGTCAGGCTTGGTAGTTGGGAAGTTCACTGAATTCAAAAAGGCGCTTGAGAGTTATCTGTTGTCCCAGGAGCGATGTTTGTAAGATCTCATCCCTTCATGGTGCCGGTGTTGCCTCGTAGTCAGTTTATCGATTTGTTTTATTATTGTCCTCTATCTTTAATCTTTTTCAGTTGCCGTTTAGATGTTTCGTTTTGTTGTTTGTCTATCACACGGTTCTACCGTGTAATAAATCAAATCAAACCTCATAATCGGGCAATCTTTATGCACCCCTCCATGTGTGTCCTTACTTTTTCTTCGAGCCCTTTAAAGGCAATGTTCACGATGGTTTTCGTCGCCGATTTTTTCACATAAAACATTGCGTTGGTCTCCAAGTGTAGCCAAAATTGCAAAGAAACGCATTAAAACACCGTGTTTCAGTGACATTATCATATAACATGGAGTAGTTGTCCGGTTTGATCAACATGTTCCTGGTGGTTGTCACCGGCGGAAATTTGGGTTAATCGAAAATAGAAGAACATTTTATGCAAAGCAGGAGCAGTTAGGGCCCTAAGGAAAGAACGGAGCAATAGAGAGCAGAGAATTGCAAAGGACGGGTTCACAAAAGATTTCATTGTCACAACAAACGCTTCCTGTGATACTTAAAGGCAGCATACTGTGCTTATCTGGGCCAAATTCCGGTCCGCAATTGCGTCTCGACACGCTTTGCTGCTGCACGTGCTCGAGTCAGGCGAGTTTCAGAGGCCATCGATGTGTACTCAGAATGGATTGACGCCTGTGAGGCTGCCAACGCGTGATGCGTTGGCATGGCCCCATGTTTGATCTCATGGTTCAGTTTTCGACTCGTTATTTTTCTTCCCTCGGAATTTCGTTCGATTATTATTGTATTTGTTCTTTTCTTCTGCTCATACGTTGTATATACGAAAATATTTAATTGACAACAGATGGAATACAGTGTCATGCTATTGATCCTGCGGTTATAGCGAGATTGTTTCCAGCGCCAAAGCCGACTCGATATGGCTTTTTATACAGTTTTCTCCAAATATGTTTTCTTTCCAGTCTCTAAAACCCACCTAGAGTCAACAGATCGGCGGCAAACTCTTCCGAGTCGAATGCGCGAGGACGCAAAGCGTGTCGAGACGCAATTGCGGACCGGGAATTGACCCAGAGAAGCACAGTACACGCTCAAAAATGATATCAATTTCATAGAATGAATCGAAGGTCTGAAGCTGTTAATATTCAGAGATAACGAAAAAACCGGGAAAAATCAACTGAAATGAAGATGTGACGGTTCGTTCTATCTCAGGCGATCGCGGGGGTCGATGGCCGGTTTAAACGCCTCTTTCCCAGTCAAATTGATCAGATCTGGCTGATCGGCGGAGGTTTCGGCATGACTCATAACTGCCGAAGTTTTCGTGGTAATGTCTCATATGTGGCGGAGATTTCGGGTCGACGTGTTGCAGTGTCTGCACTGTTTTTCTCTGATACTCTCTCGTGTAGAGCGCGTAAATGGCAGCCCACAATGTATACGCTGCCCTTAAATGTGAGGTGTTTGTGCTTGTCGTTGTTGATATTGTTCGGGATATCGACGCTCTGGCGGGCGTCGGTGGCAGGTTGATTCGCCAATGCTGTCTCTCGACCTGCCACCGATGCCCGCGACTGCAGGAGTGGGTAGGTGGTGGTCGGTGGGACTTTCGGTATAAACACGTGGGTGTGACGTCACTTTGAGTGGACGGTGGGAGGTGATTAGGCAGAGCTCCCGGTGGGAAAGGGTCAACTGTGACGTGGCATTGTAGGGTCGGTGGAAGGTTGACACGCGGAGTTTTCGGGATGAATGGGGGAGTTTTCGGGCCTTGCCCGCCCCTTTTTTCGTTTCGAGCGGCAGCACGCTACCTGTTCAACTCCTATCAACCGGCCACCGACCCCCGCGAGTGTGTGAGATATTGGCCCAGAAGTGGACGAGTTGTACTGCATTGGCTGAAATAGCGGAGCTAGCGAGAAATCTGTGGGGATAACGACGCTAATGTACTCGTACGGCCCTCTCTGGAACGCTTACGACGTTAGAAGCGTAAAAAATTAGCCAAAATGACCGTAATCGAGCATTGAACATTTGTATTGAGGGGCGAAGCCCGTATCGATGGGCGGAGAAAGGATGATTTTGTGACTCAATACGGCTCAAATGTGATCATTTTAACTCGTTTCAACTCCTCCAACTTCGTGAGGGCTCTTGTAGGGCCCGTGCAACCCCACTAATGTAGTTATCTCAACAACTTTTGCGAGCGTGTATGCTGCCTCTAAAGGCATCGTTCGCGCTGAAAACCATTTTTCATTTTTTCAGGCTCAATTTCATGAGGCTGAAAAATGACAGATGGAGTACCAGAATTCCGTACCGGTGTCCACGAGACATTAGGAGGACCCACGGACGCCCCGCAACACGCTGGGCTGACACTTTCAGTAAATCATTCAAGCAGAAGGGTCTACCGTACTGGATGACTGTTGCTCTTTCCAGAAAATCCGGGAGCGAATGTGGTCCACATCGAGAAGACCGCTTATGAAGCTGGATCATCAAAGTATCAAAGTAAGTAATTTCATGAATTAGCCCGGTGGACCACGTCGGTGAAGTTTCGCGCGTCAAAAACATATGGTTCTGAAGTTAGAGTGGTTCAAAATCACGATCCGCCACCAGTTTTCACCAACCATCTAGCACAAGGAACAGAAGCGCCATCAGAGGCGCAGATGATTCAGCATTTTTAATTTTTAATTCGGGAAATTCTAACATCCAAACTTGCCCGATGGATACTTATTTTTTTAGAACAAGTTCCAGTGAACGAAAGGCAAGAGAAATTCACCCACTTAATAAGTTTAAAGCAAAAGACACATCCGACGTTTGCGAAAAAACTTCCGACGTATTGCACCAGACACACCGAAATTGACGGAGGGGTGAGAAGAGAATAGTTCGGGACGTTTTAAAACGAGTTTTTTTTTTGCGAAAGTTGATGGTTTTGTGGAGCCTTTCCACTCGTATTCTCTACAGTGCGCCTCCGCACTGCCGTTCAGTCCGCAAAGTGCACGCTGATTGCGAAAGCGTGCTGCGGGGCGGTTGCGCGTATTCTCAGACAGGGATGTGGGGTCACCCGGGCGGGTTTTGCCTTTGGTGCCCGGGTGATCCCACCGCCCGGGCGATACCGCATCCCTGTCTGAAAATACTCGCAACCGCGATGCAGCACCCTGTCGCAATCAGCGTGCACTTTGCGGACTGAATGGCAGTGCGGAGGAGCACTGTATGTCAGAGAGTCGCCCGCGCAAAACCATGAAAAAATGAGATACGGTTTTTTGCGCGTACGATGCCTTTGAGAGGTGGGTAGGTACTAAAGAATTTTGTGTACTTCTGGTGCGTTTTTCTCAGTTTCTAGGTCATTTTGGTTCTACCCGGGGGCCACGTAATCAATATAGCGAATAATCTCAAAATTGAAGATTATAGTGAGCACTGCCTTGGAAAGGGCGGGTTGTGATTATTTGAAAACGCCAACACAGTCCAAAGTCATTTTCCTGCATTTTCACCGAATGAATGAATTTAGAAATGACATGCACCGGTTTATTTTGTAGATAAATTTAAAAACCTGTTTATTCGATTCTAATGGATACTCGGAAAATTTATGCGAACATTGGGATCAACCTGTGGGTTTTAATTCACGAACCAATTCTTCCATACAATAAAAGAATCGGAGCACAAAGTACGAGCACCTGGGCCTCTATCACTATAGCACTTTTTTGTCACATCTCTACCCACTCCAAAACAGTATTGAGCTGTATGTGCATTTCAGTCCACCAAAACCTTCAAAGTATAGTTAGGCTCATACGATTGTGCACTCATTTAGGGGAAGGTCGGGGTATTATGTTTCTCGGTTCACAACATTCTGCCATCAAAATAGCCAAAAAATCAGCGAGCCGTCTGAGCTCTTTTCCTTTCCTCAGCCAAACGACTTCACCCTCATTACGTGGAGGAGATTCTACTCTCGGCATCACCTGGGGTCACAACCTTCGTGCGTTGGCGACACGACAACATCATTGGCGTGACTCAGAACCACCTCCCGGACTTTATACCCCGCCCCAGACCCCGATGAACCGTTATCAAAATCTTTTTAAGCAGCTCCAAGTATACATTCCATTCGATGGCCAAAATGGCGTCGGATCGGATTTTCGGATATTGCCGATTTTGCAAAACCGACTCAACGGATAAATCGGATACTGTCCCAAACGAGAATTTCGGATAACGGATCCTATCCGAAACCAGAATTTTTGATCGGATCGGATATCCGATCGGATAAAATCGGATCCACCAGATAATTTGGATGAAAAAAACGGATAAGAAAACATCTTTAGTAGTACCGAGGATTCAACCCCGTGTATTCAAGAAAATGCATTCTGTAGCCACTACGCGTCGCGGTCCGGTGAATGTCGCGCTCGCGGCGAACCCCCACCGTTTAGAGTAGTCTTCAGCGCTTTAAAGGAGTAAATGGCTATCATCTGTGACGAGAAATGAACGCAGGAAAGCAAATTATGCCCCTGGATATGTCAATTTAAAGCAGGGATGTCGCATCGCCGCGCAACTCGTCGCGCGCGACGCTCGCCAACCGCGACGCGGCACGCATGGGTGAGAAACGTCGCCCTCCCCTGCAACCGGTGAGAGCTCATAACTGACCAAAAAGAAGACCTGCCACAGAATCATGGTTTAGCGGGGCGTTGCGACCAATCTCGGTAGGGCTACGACCCCTTACCTTGTTAAACGAAACCTTGGAAAAAAATCCGAATTCGTTACGAACTTCCCCTTCTGGGTAAAAATTGAGCTTGAAAATTATATGATCCCTGCAGAATTAGCGCTGTCGCAGAAAGGGGGGGGGCACCGTGCAATCGTACATAGCCACGCCCATTTTCCCGTGTCGCCGCATCATGAGTACACCAACCGAGGGTTTCCCTACCCTCCAGAATTCAAGTCGTTTGATTACGACACGGAAAAATGGGTAGGGACAAGTGCGAAACCGAAGCAAGGCTAGTACTTTTTTGCACACTTCCTCTGTTATCTTCAACATAACTGAAGGGCACAACATCAATTGATTTTAACACAAAACTACGGGTTGCGGAACGTGCCACATATTTGACGGTGGAGCGCGTCCCCGCCGTTGCACCGTCAACCCGTTTTCCACCGCCAAATAACCGTCTCCGTGTATTGAATTTCTCTCCATCTGCGGTACAACCAACAATTCGACTCCTCCCCGTTTTTGCTCCCGCCGTCGCACCGACAAGCCTTTTTACCCCGCTGAACAACCGTCAGCATGTCTAAGTCCAAGTGCAGAACGTCACCCGAGTTATGAACACAGATTCGCGTTGTAATAAAGCCTCCAAACAAAAGACATTCCTCCAAAACCTGTCCATAAAAATTGCAAATACAACACTTGTTTTTCTCCCTGAGAGCTCAAAATCATTCATGTGCCATCATCAGGAGCATTATAAGGACTTGCAAAACGAAATAAGGCCTCTCCACTTCACGAAATACCCCCTATCACATGCTATGCAGTTATTTTGTGATATTATGACCCCTTCATCATGAAATATTTGTATTTGTTCAATATGCATGTAGTGAAGTGTCAAAATCCATTCCTCACACATGCTTAATCAGCGATTCCGCAACCGTCAATAGCGCGCTCTACTGCGAATTCGCGCGACCTCCACGCGACCGCATTTGGAGCTGGCTGTTACGGCGGGCGCAATTCTATCCGTTTTTCATCCGAAATTATCCGATATTTATCCGGAATTATCCGATTTTTATCCGATCGATTATCCGTTTTTAATCCGATTATCCGGTTTTCTGATCGGATCCTTCGATTTTCACTTTTCCGGATATCGGATAATTCGGATATCGTGTTTTTTCGTCTGATCGGATTTCGGATCAACCCGAAATCGCCACTTTGACAGCGGATCGGATTTCGGATAATTATCCGATCGGATTATCCGAACCCGGATATCCGAAACCGACTCCGTCGGATGGAATGTATAGCTCCAAGGTCCATTAGAGGATGTCTGTGTAGCTTAAAAACCTCTATGGTATTAGAAGATGGGAAGAAATTACCGGTGTGGGAAGAAATTCACTTATCATTGAAGGCTGAAACACAAAATTTCAAGAGAATTCAATGCATTTGTATCAGGGGTGTGCGAAAAATTTCCGAAACCGGAAAAAAACCGAAAAACGAAATTTTTTGCGGTCAAAAATTTGTAGAATGCTTTCTCACGCTATGCTACGTTGAAAAATACACTTTTTTTCAATTTTTCGTTTTTTCGGTTTTTTCGAGAAATTAATACAGAAGAAAACGAAAAATTTCGGAAAAATGGTTGCACTCCGAACGACCCATCTGCACCAGAAAATTCGGTCTCGAAGCGAGAATCGTCATTTTTCGATCTGGAGTTCTCGAAAATTTTTCGCACATCCCTGATGTGTATCGAAAAGAAAATGGTTTTCATGGGCGATTTAGGTAAGTTGAAAGATGTGGCAGTTAGGCTAAGTCCCTGCGAAAGCGGTTTTTGATTTATTTTTAATCTGGGGCTCTGCATGTTAAGGAGCGGATGCGGACCGACGACAAAACGACATTGAACAATAGTCTTCTTTCAGTTACTGTACCACTCCAAATACGCGGTAATGCCTAAAAGCCTAGAGAGGCTACTGATCTATCGCGACAAAGCACATAACGCCCTATTCGATTAGTGAGCTCACACCGATGTTTAAGGCAGTCGCTAAAGACTGGATTTCGATAAACGTCGTTTTTTCGTTGACCAGTCCCCTCCTCACTGTTTTCCGAATCGCAATTCCAGAATAAAAGCAAGAATCATGGCGAGTCACCGCTCTTAGCTGCTCTGAACCCTGCCATACATACCAGCGCGCTACTGCAGCAATCTGCAGGTACGCAATCACGTTACTTACGTAGTATCCATTGTACGGTAATCATGAAAACTGGAGAAATATACAAAAAATTAAGAGTTCGCGGGAACAGCTATGAATTTGGTGTTCTGAATTACGGTGTGGCAGAAACTGTGTAAGAGGCGTGACTGGGTAACCGAGGAGGGCGGTCATTTGGCACCCGCAAGATGCATTTCGAAGAATAGGCGCTTTGGCCGGGGTTTTCCTGACCGTGAGAGATTTAATTTGTTCAGAAAAGCCACAAAGTTTCCGGACAGAGCGCAGCGAAGCGGCGCGAACCCCCCGGCTTATGGTTCCCGGACAAAGCGCCGCTTCGCGAAGCGGCAGTTTTTGTGTATTAACTTGTTTTAATAATTATTTTGAAATTTCGTTCATCATGTGTTTTTTGTTTTTGGTGAGGGAGCTTTATGTCTTTTTAGTTTTTTTTGTTTGAAATTGTTTAGGGTTAGGGTTGCATGAAAGGCTCTAGAGGCTTGACGTTTAGAATACAATAACACCTCACCCCTGTTTTTTTTTTCGAGAATCGCCTCTAAAATGACACTTTAATCCATTTCTGCCGTTTTGAACGATGTTCACTCTCATAACATGTTGGATTGGAATCTAGGTCTGAAGAGTGAAACAATATTAGTTCAGGGTAGCCCTAACCACTCCACATCTCTACCAGGTTTGAAGGGGGTTCGTAAAGGGGCTCCACTGAAAAATGCTCTCCAAAATTACCCTTTTCGACGCCCTGAGGGGGGACGCCCTTTATAAACCCCCATCAAATCTGGTGCCTAGATATGGGAGTGTTATGTGCAATCCCAGACCCGAAACAATGATGTCGTGAGATTTGAATTCGAAAAGAGGCTTAGAATCAAATGACCCCTCTCAGGGCGTCGAAAAGGGTAACCTTGGAGAGCATTTTTCAGTGAAACTCTTTTATAAACCCTCATCAAACCTGGTAGAGTTGGGGAGTGGTAAGGGCTACCCTGAACTAAGATTGTTTCAGTTTTTAGACCTAGATTCCAAACCAACATGTTATGAGAATGAACATCGTCCAAAACGGCAGAAATGGATTAATGTGTTATTTTAGAGGCAATTCTCGAAAAAAAAAAACAGGGGTGAGGTGTTATTTTATCCTAAACGTCAAGCCTCTAGAGCCTCTCATGCAGCAGTAACCCTAAATAACTTCAAACGAAAAAAAAAACTAAAAAAACACAAAGCTCTTTCACCAAAAACAAAAAAAACACACATGATGAACAAAATTTCAAAATAATTATTAAAAGAAGTTAATACACAAAAAACTCACCATGGTACAGCAGGAAGGGAATACTAGTTTAATAGTAGTAAAATACAGTCAGCTGTCTGCAGCCGTGAGAAGACTCGTCCGGGAGCGGCGTTCGTGACGGCCGCAAATTAAACCAATAGCTAATGCCATTTAAAATGATTTCCCAATGGATGATTCCGCTTCCGGCCCACCACACACACACCAAATAGCCTTCTTACAGTGCACGTCTTTTGTTATTCCTTTGGGGGGGGGGGGGAAGCGCCTGGCAAAACAAAGATCTTCTTTCTTTTACATTTTTGAAGAGGAGCCATGACTCATTCCCAGTGACATGATTCTTCAAAAATGGTGTTTGTTAGTTTCGCTGCAGTAAACCGGTAAAAATTCGATATCGTTCGGCTTTTTTGTTGTCGGGGAGCTCGTGGGGCACACATCCAGCTAATTTCCATACCTTTCCGAGCTTCATCAGGCGTTAAACGATCGTTTATTGATTGACACTAAAGTCTTCAGCCAGCATTCGCGTTGTCAGGCTTTCGTCCTCGTTCACGGCTGTCAGAAGTGCTTGATCATCAAAATCCGATGGCCGACCTGACCTCTTCCTCCTTTGTCCTCCAACCTAGTGTCACCTGATTTAAAGCGAATAAACGACTTCCGCACTGCATTATCAGTAACTGTTCCTTAACCAAAAAGTTCGTTGAGATCGTGAAATGACTGAGCGGCGGTCCATCTTTCTCGTAGTAGGAGAGCATTATATGGCGAATATAAGTTTGATTTTTTAGACTAAATATTGAGGAGTATTTTTATATAAATATGGAGAAGGAAACACCATTTTTTTACTAAAAAAATCGAGTTAATAAAAACGTTCCATAATTATGCATCAACCCAATATTACACATAAAGTCGGCCCGATTGAGCCTGTCTCCCCACGCGGTCGGCATGAGTGTCCGACGAAAGACACTTTTTAGATTTATGAATCGTATAGCAGAAATATTAGACGAATAGTAGTGGATGATATCCCAGTCAACTGTCTGCAGCCGTGGAATAGTTGGCCCGAAAAAAACGTTATCGCGACAATCACGCATGCCGACCGCGTGGGCGGTCACTCTCGTTCGAACAAAATTCGCATCCTTCTACAGATTTTGTTAGAGTACTGACCCACTTTTTGGATGCTGGAAATCGGGGATGCTGTTCCTTTCAAGCAGATTAATTTTGATTCCGAACCCGAACATGAGGTTTACTCTCATTTTTCAGGAAAATTAAGACCTCTAACTAGGGTAAACTCAGTAATTAGGCGTATTCCCATGCGAAATAACACATTTACTGCAAGACAGAATTATTTATCTCATTAAAACAATGAAAACAAGGTGATAGCGAGGAAAAACGCGAATACTATTGAATGTGGAAACGAAATACAAAAAAAAAGTTTCAAAAATACAGAACACCTCCGTAATAAATATTATAAATAAAGTGATGAATCAATGCCTCCCATTTCGAAAGAGGATATGGTCACAAATATACTCCACCGCACCACGCCAATCTAGCTACGCTGCGTTTGCCGCAGCAATGGAACGAATTCCCACATAAAATCACCTGTACCTGAATCTATATTTCACAGCTTCATTAAATTTTCTCAGAAAAAAAGCTCAAAAATGAAAAAAACTCCATATAGGAAACATCTGAACCTAAGTGAGTATCCGACTGAAAATCATTACAAACTATATATTAGACCCTAGAACTTTCCTGGAGGCGGAGCTTCCCCATTCTGGTCATATAAGCCAGTCATCAAGGTGTCACAGTTGGCGAGACCAGTTGAACAACGTCTGATAGTCACTGTGGGTTGTGCTCCGGCCTTTGCTCCCCCCAAAAGAGAATATAGAAAGCATGAGAACTATGTTCGCCATAGGGAATATGATTTTTGGAAAAAATGTAGATATGAGTCCTGTTGAAGAGGGCACAGCAAAAAAAACTTTGGCTAGTCTATTATCACCACAGGCTTGAATTCAGCAGGAGATATTTGTTCTTGAATCACTCCAGGAGCATCGAGTCCTTCTCGATGTAAAGCTGCTTTCTTTTCTGAAAACGATTTTTTCAGTGGTACAAAACACAAACATGAAATTAAAGCAACACTCTAGAAGAAATAAAACTACACTGGATGGAACGAGTGAATCATTGTCTCCTTTGTAGACATAACTGCGGACATCAACCCTGAAAACACATGTAATTTGAAGGCATCAAAGAATAACAGCCAGATGATGTCCATTCTTACTGTGATTGTCTAGGACCTCAGATGGAGCACGCTCGCCACGCGCCACACGACAGAAACTTGACCCTTGTTTTGACTGCACCTGGTCGCTGCTGCCATGCGAGGGACATCTGTTCCTTTTTCATCGCGTGTAATGGAAAGGCGCTCCGATTCTGACCGCTTCGTGGCAAACGTCCTACATCCCTGGGTCGCGGCGACGAAATCCTATGTTTTACTGCTTCGCTGGTGGAGAAGCGATTCTCAATGGTCGCTGACCATCGCTCAGTCGCGGCCAAAATGGCAGCGACGGGACGATTGCCAGCGAATGACACATTTCTTTCTGTGATCATTCTCCATTAACTTGACGATATCAGTGTTTACCAGTCGGAACAAGCAATTGATGGCCGCTGGCCATTACTTTCCACCGATTCATTGATTTTTCGATTGTCCATGAGGCTATGTACTATGAACAAATCGCTGCCGCTGCTACATCACTGATCGCTGCCATGAAAAACAGCAGCGATGCAGTGAAAACAAGTCTTCAGTGACATTCTTTTCTGTTTCTTGCACCGAAAACTCTTTGAAAATAGGATGGCTCAATACACTTGTGAGCAGGGTTGTGCGGCAAAGGAATTTGAGAATTCGGCAAACGGCAACGGCAAACCCCAAAAATCGCCGGCAAACGGCAAAAGCTGTTCTGTGCTATAATACACCCACATTTGATTAGTCGTGTGGTGAACCATGCAATATTTGCCAGTTACTATGTATCTGTGATTTAACTAGCTTTTATAAGAAGGGAAAATCCCATACTCTGCCAATGCGTAGCTAGATGCCTCCGAGGGCGCGGCCTGAAACGCCGCCCCATTCCATGTAGCGAGAATTTAAGGGTTTTAGCTACGATAGCTAAAACCCGCATATTCTTGTGTCGTTCGAACCATTGTTCTCTCTGACGCTAAACCCGTATATTCTCGCTATAATTTTGTAGCGAGAATCTACGGATTTAGCGACAGGCTGTGTTGAAATGCAATCTTAACCCGCGTTGGCTACGCGGAACGCAGGGATGCCGTTCAATCAGTCCTGGCCCAGTCAACCCACGAATAACTTGACACTCTGTGGGTGGCCGTGGAGGGTGACACCGTGTCGCTCACTGCAACGCAAGGGATAATTTTGGCCGCTGGTATGCTGCAGGCCGTGGGGAAGAAACGGCGATGCGGTCGATCGCAGCGGGGATCGTCTTTCTAGTACGGATCAAGACAGGGTGGGTCGATCGACCGAGTGCTGCAACGAGAATAAGCGTAGAATATGCGGGTGCTGTAGCGAGAATTTGCGTAGAATATGCGGGCGCTGTAGCTAAAATTTCACCAACTGAGGCTAAACTTTCCGTAATTTACGTAAATTCTCGTGTCAAAATCAGACTAGATGCCTCCGAAACCCTGGGCATCTCTTGTTTCCGTGCGAGGCATTTAGCTACGCGTTGGCGGAGTATATCAAAAGCCATTTGAGAGCCTCAGGTGATCAGAGCGCTGTTTTGTGTGTGATAGTATAGGAGCTTCTATCAAGTTCAACTAAACCGTTTGATTGTGCGACCCAGCCTAGTCGATCCGGGCACATGCAGCAAAGAGTAAGCAAGCTTAGTGCGGTGGGAGAGTGCGCCGACCCAAAGACTGTGGCCGATACCGGTACCACAATCAGATGGGAATAAATGGATGAATACGCGTTGATTGGTCGACATTTTCGGAGGAAGACAGTCCATACCGCAATCAGCAGCGCGCGGTTTAGTTTATGACCGGAGTCACTCACAATTTTGCCGTTAGTAACAAATAGTAGGCTCAGGGTTCCTTATTTCGCTCATCGAAAAATTCGCTCAAATCGTTTCCCTTTTGAAGCTATAGGAGTGGAGTGAGACTAGTCTAAATAAATGCAGTGCACACGATTAAAGCAGTCTCCGAATTTTCACCGGATATCAAGAGCTCTGAGTGGCATTTTGATCGAATACACAGAATGAGAGGCACCTAGTGCCAATTCGACTGGCACATGCGACGCGGGCGACAGAAAGTCGGTGTCGCCGATGGAGCGCCGCGCACGATGCGTTTAGCCAGCCGACTGCTCTTGGGTGTTTCTATTCTGTGTATTCAGCAAACAAGCCGGCACGAGGATCAATACAACAACAATGTCGGCTGAAAAACAAACAATAAATCACTCTATACGGTACCAAAACTTGATTAAGGTGTGCCCGCCCACCCACTTCCCCTGTGACTACTGGGGAAGTGAGTGGGGCGAGCCCACCACATTCAAATCTCTTGGCAGTATATTGCTATTGATTACTCGTTTTAAGCCGGTTTTCGACACTATCGTTGCAATGTGCCTCGGACATTTTGATTCCAGGTGACAATTTTGAAGGCGGTTTCAATCGTTGCCTCCGAAAATTTTTCGTTTTTTCAACTCTACACCATTTCATAACAAACTCAGCTCTGCCAAGGAGTCAACCAGGTGCTATGGCAGCGGGTAGGGCACTTAGCCATCCCACATGACCATGCCATTTTTCGTGCCGCCGCGCATTTTGAGGACCAACCCAAGGTTTTCCTCCCATTCCAAAATTAGTAGAGTAGAAGCTGGGCAGAAAAATGGGCGTGGACAAGTGCCTCACCCCACACTGCGATAGCACCGTCAACCCTTCGTTTCAGCTAATGATCTCGACATCGAAAATATTATTAAACACTGCCTATAATGACCGCTGTGAACATTGTTCAATTTTTAAAAAGCCGGACAAAGTATTTGCAGAATTGATCATTTTCCTGTCCCATTTATTACCATCAGTCAATCAACCGACGATAAGCGGGCCTATTTCTCAAGTGGTTCATATGTCTAAAAAAAGATGCTTTCACGCCAAAACTTTTGTACCATTTGTTTTTGCAATTCCGGAACTTGCAGCAATCGGTATGTTTCTGGAAAAGCGTTTTTGCGATTTAGGCATTTCTAAGGGGTTAAAAATTTCATGATTAAAAAGAGACATTTGGAGGCTCCCAACTTAGAACCTAAACAAACTCCTCTGATATTCTAGTCTAAATATCTTCATTAGTCACAGGATAACTGGGTACAATTACCCATTGCATGAGCTGGAACTAGTAGCTGGAACTAGCCAAAATAGGTATTTGTTGCAGGTTCGAATCGCTGACCAATACAGAAACTGAGGTGAGGGCGCACACCAGGCCCTGTTGTTTTAACGCATTTTGCCGAAAATTTGCCGTTTTAAGCGAAAACTTCGGCAAACGGCAACGGCAACGGCAAACCCCAAAAATGGCCGGCAAACGGCAAACGGCAATTGCCGCACACCCCTGCTTGTGAGTCTTCCGAAATAAAAAAAAATCGGCATCTGTTCCTCTGGTGAAACGAACGCAAGACAACTGTCATATGACGTACGCCGGGTGATCCTATGGACCGGCTAATCCACGAGATTTTCACCCACTACTCGGCCGTTTTTCGCCGTTTCTTCATCCTTACTCTTCTCGGAGGGACCCGAAGCTTGCGTTCCTACGAGAAAAAAACGGACAACTTTATCATCGTGATCACTGCCTTTGAATTAAATACGCAACCGCACCAACGCGTTTTTTCGTTGTCGTGGACAGTGACCGTCATCGTGGCGTGTTACACTAGCACTGTGGCAATTTTTTGGGTGCCGTCAGTCGTACGTCACCTGTCCACGGAGTCGAAACTCGCTCTACCTTAGTGTTCTTATGACAGCTTAAGCCTAGTTTTGACTGCATCGCTGCTGTTTTTCATCGCAGCGATTTTGCACCCGCTGCTGCAGCGATGTAGCAGCGGCAGCGAATCTGTTCATAGTGCATAGGCCCACGGATGATTGAAGAAATTCAATCAATCAGTGAAGTTAATGGCTGGTATTCATAAATAACGCGTTTCGACTCGAAAACATTGATCTTGTCATGTGAAAGGGTCAACGTTCACTAGACGAAACGTGTCATTCGCTGGCAATCGCTCCATAGCTGCCATAATAGCAGCGATGGAGCGATGATCAGCGACCATCGAGAATCGCTCCTCCAGCAGCGAAGCAGTAAAACATAGGATTTAGTCGCCGCGACCCAGCGATGTAGGACGTTTGCCACGAAGCGATCACAATTGGAGCGGCTTTCCATTACGCGCGATGAAAAAAGAACAGTTGTCCCTCGCATGGCCGCAGCGACCACCTGCAGTCAAAACTAGGCTTAAGTCAGAGCGCAAGACAGGTTGGTCCCATGAGAGACTCCTCTCAACTGAACCTGAGGCTCTCGCAACTACAAAACTTATCGGCCTATGGCATTTGTACAAATGTGTGGCTAGAAGCCAACGTAACTACAGCACAATGGACAATCACAGTAAGACAAGAACATCTTGTCTCCTTTCAATTAAATATAAAACTCACAGAGCCCGACCTATCGCCCTCCTTCCTAGAGCAGCCCACTCGATGCGGGACCTATGCAAACTCTCCAGCTGCTCCTTCCTTTTCAAATTGTTTGGACCGAGTTTGATCCAAAACCTGGGAATTAAAATTATCAGATTAAACTTCTGGCAAACTCAATTATCCGATGAAGAAAATTTTTCTCACTCTGATTGTTTAGCCATGAGTTCTTCGGCAGGCATTGTGATCTCAATTCGGCCAAGACCCAGAGCATCAAGCATAAAATCTGAAAGATTTCGAATATTTTTCCTCATACTGAAGCCAATCACGGTTTGGAGTGTACCTATCAGAAGGCACACGAAATCCTCTGGCAAATCCTTCAAGCCTGGATCCTTTCCGCTCTTACCCGTCAGTCGGCATGCATATTTCTGGATAGTACTAACGGGTTCGCAAGCCTGAAAAAGAGGCCCATCAGAACTCCAAAGTCAGCTTTGTTGGCTGAAAATCTAACTCACTCTACAGAAATAGTGTCGATAGAAGTCGACACAGTGCAAATAGTGGTCATTTGCACGACTCCTAGCTGAAGGACGCCATCTCTCCATTACCCTACGTAGATCACACCGCTGAAAATCAAATGTGCATCCTCACACCACATTCTTATACGTCTCAGAAAGGCGCCTGACAAGGTATGTGCCTAGACGGCCTATCGCGCATGCAAAGCGACCTACCAAGAGAATATCCGCTGGCGCACTACGAAACTATTAGATTAAAGCGAAAGTTTCCCGCCACTTGATTTTGACGACTTCTAAACCTTTCAGCGTTGGTCCTTCAGCAAAGTGCGACATACCGATCGAAATCACAAATTCGTTTCTATCTAACTCTGCCTTCCACTCGAGCCAATGCCTGCTCATTTGCGAAATATATGCTACGATTCAGTGGTAATCTTCAGTACTGAGCATCTTTGAGTACTTCTACTTACTTTGAGGTAAACCACCAAACCTGCTAGAGTTAACAGGATATTTAAGCCACCGTAGAACTAGATAATAGCGGTCGCAGAAAATTCCTACGGAGCGTAGTTATTGATTTTTGGCGGATTTTGTGATTCTGCAACTTCGGTCTTTTCTGGCTTATCCGACAAGTTTCGGCCTCGAAGCTTCAAAACTGAGTCTGTTGGCCAAGTCCCCAGTATTTTTTCATCAAATATTAACCGTTTTTCGAAAATTCGACTTTCGCTATTATTATAGATTTCAAATATACGATCGATAATTGACGAAAGAATACTGTTGGGTAAAGACTTGGCTATTATACCAGGTTGTTCAATGTGTTTTGCAGTTCGATAAGAGAGGGCGTTGCTACTAGCCCAAATTTTTTGTTTAGTTGGTACACTCTTCAAATTAACGTATGTGAAGTTTCATTTCAATCTGTCAACTTATTCTTTGTTTACAAGCCATTTAGTGTCGCCGTGTCACAGCAATGGAAAAAAAACTGAATATCGCGCAGTGATAACATTCTTATTTTTGGAAGGTGTAGCACCCAAATAAATTCATGAACCAATGTTAAAAGTGTATCATGATTGTACGCCTACAATTAGAACAGTAGAAAGATGGGTTGCTGAATTTAAACGTGGTCGTACTAGCCTTGAAGACGATCCACGTGAAGGACGTCCAAAAAGCGCATCAACACCAGAAATTATGGCCAAAATACAGGATATGGTTTCGGAAGATCGTCGATTGACTGAGAGAGATTAAGTGCAGGCTCTACATATCTCATTAGGTAGTGTGAGCCATATTTTAGGTGAAATTTTGAGTTTTAGAAAGCTGTGTGCACAATGGGTGCCGCATTCGCTAACAATGGAACAAAAACACATTCGGATGCGACTTTCTCAGAAACATTTGGAGCGTTTAAAAAAAATAAAGTGGATTTTATGAAACGATTCATCACTATGGATGATACTTGGATTTTTTTTGGATTTTTTTTTACTTTTTGGACTTTTTCGAAGTGTATTAATGTTCAGGGAGATTATAATGAATAATAAAGTGTATTTTCCATGTACGACTTTCTGTGAATCTTGGCATGGATGGTCGTTAGTATGTGTACTGTGCTTATCTGGGCCAAATTTCGGTCCGCAATTGCGTCTAGACACGCTTTGCGGCCGCACGCGCTAGAGTCGGTCGAGTTTCCAGCGCCAAGCCGTCTCGATGAGGCTTTTTTATAGTTTTCTTCAATTTTTCTTAGTTTCCAGTTTCCAAAACCCACCTAGAATCAACAGATCAACTGCTGCGACGCAGGAAACTCTTCCTAATCGGGAGCGTGCGGCCGCGAAGCGTGTCGAGACGCAATTGCGGACCAGAATTTGGCCCAGAGAAGCATATTAAGATGTTAGTATAGCCAAATCCAAGATGTGTTTTGAAAGTGTATCTTGAACCATAAAGTTGTTTTTCTTATCGAACGACAAAACTTATTGAACAACCTGGTATATTAACAAGGCGGACCGGAAGATAATCACCAGGTACTGTCTATACTGGAGTTAAACTCCGGTCCGCAGTTGCGAACTACCTCTATGGCAGTATACAGCTGAAAAGTAATCGTGCAGGAACCACGAGTTCGAGGCACAACTGGTACTCTTCTAGTACCATTACAATCAGCCTGCGTACTGCAACAGTGGTTATCTGCAGATGCAGACCGGAATTTTGCTCCGATATAGGCAACACTTCGCTTTCGCAAATACTATAAACCATTTATACACTTCCCTTCCAAAAACTGCGTAGCTCTTTACATTTCCCCAAACTTTACCTTGAATGGAGGTCTCCCATCCACAATATACGGTCTCGTTAGGTTTTCCACGGATAATCCATATCCATAAGGCAGTTGCCTTTGTGAGCTTTCGGCGATGTGATTTTGTGATTTCAGGAGCGTACCCGACAATTCGCGATTGTGATAGAGCACGGAGTCCAACTGAAAGAGTCCTTGTTCATTCGCAGAGTTGATTTTTTATTCTAAATCCAGTAGCAGACTTACAGTGACCGCCAAGCCGGCAATCGTATTCGACTGATCCTCCAAAATCCCCGCCAATGCGTGAACGAAGTCGTCCGTAATCGTCTTTGGCAGAGAAGAAAGAGAGAATTTCTGTGTATTCCTCAGCTGGTCCACGTCGATTCGACAGCTTTTCAATTTCTTCACCACGCTTTCCTGATACAAACGATTTTAGTGGTTCGCTCCCTGCTATTTTTGTGCATATATGTAGGGGACCGGGTAGTAATGTCGTTTTCTGATTATGTGGGACCCAAACACCTGCTCTATTTTCATTCCCAATCTGCTGCAAATGTTCTTGGATGGTCTAGCAAGGTTGGATAAGACTATTTCATGATTCCTCTATCGTCTGCCACGAAGTTGCTTCCACTTCCACCCCTAAGGCTCCGTCCATAGCAGACGTCCTAGCGCCAAGTGACCGTAAAGTGACGCTGGGGGTTTGCATCTTCAGCATTTGTTACTGATCTGACTCCCCAGCGACCACTGCAGCCGGCCAGTCGCTGACGGTGGAGGCATAAAGACCGCAACGGCGCTGTCACTAATATTATCGATACCATTGCTAACCACGTGCCGTCCTCGGACACGTTGAATGCGCCAGCGTTTGAGCGCTGGCGCATGACGCTGATGCTCCGACGCCTTGACGCTTTGCCGCTGGTCGCCTGCCTAACATGGACGGAGCCTAACACGACCTCGTCCAACGTTTATGATCTTCCTGATCGATACAAATCGGAGATCGAAATTACCCTATTTGAACTTGGAAAACCAGCTTTGGCACTCACGGATGTCTAATGCCTTCGGATAAACATGATGTTTTTGGTAGTAACTGTTGCGTTACTTCCCTTGCGAAGCTCAAAAAGCATGCAATGCCGGATGTGGTATTTGCCGGCCATTTTACCCAGAAACAATGTTATTCAACTGTCTATCAGTAGAGAACTCACTATAACATCGCAATGTCCTTGGCACGCCTCTGAGCCAAACAATGAGTTTACAAATGACAATCAAGTATTGACATACGCAGAAACGACATTACTTTCCGGTCCCCCAAAAAATAAATGGCTCTCACGTACCGCATATCCACTTTCCGGCACAGATAGCATCAGAGCATTTCCCAGAGTATTCATTCGCACCTTTCCTGCATGAATGAACCGATCGCCCGCATCTGTAGTGACTTCAATAATGTTCTTGTTGTCCACAGATTCTCAACTGGAGCGTCAGGAAGGCTACAGTCGACACGAATCTCACTAACACTTTGCGTTCCTTATTGTGCGTTGGCGTAAACTCGGTGCACATATGCTGTAACATACGCGCACCGAATTTGCGCCAAGGCACAAAAACGAAGACAAAGTATCAGTGCATTCCGTGCCGACTGTATTTATTGTCTTTGGCAACGGTTTTTGGTTCTAATTGTAAGGCATTTTGTTTTCTCGAAGTTTTCGCTCACCGAAAATGTTTTTATTGTTTTGTGGCCTTTGACAGACAGTACTCAAAAACTCGTGGTTGTGTTCCGCAAGACCGCTGTGGCTTCTACTAGTTTCGGGGCAAATGCCAGGTGTTTCGGGTGAAACAGAGAATGCTTTGAAGAAAACCAGGCGTTAAAGAAAGCGCCGAAAAAGCGATGTCTCGAGATAAACGGCTGACGTTTCGGGGCAACAAATTCGGCCTTCACACGGCAGCAGTCTGGCGGAGCATAACTACCGAGTGTCAGAGTAAGTGAAACAACCATGCACTCGAAATCCGAAAAAAATCCGTTCTGTTAGTAAACCATGAACCAGAGTTTACCTATACGACTCGTACTTCAAGAGACAAACAACTCTTTCTTACTATTGCACTCAGAACAAGGAACAGTCGTCATAAGCGAATTTCTAGCCCTCTCCTTGCCCACAAACTCTCACAAGGAAACTAGTATTAGCCAAAATGGGCCATTTCAAATGAATTGTACAATTCTACAACCACTTTCGTGTTTAGAATCTAAATATGCTCATCGGAACTGCCTACGATAGCTTTGAACGAAGTTATCGGCCTTTTCCTCTTGAATTCCGTACCTATTGTACCTTCCAAAACGCGCAGTAATCTTTCGAAAATCCGGAAGAGGACCTCATAATCGTGTTCAGCACCCAAAACAACCCCCCGGCAAAATTTGGGTGACAGCACATTCTTCGAACTTTGCAAAGAGTTATAGCGCTTTCAGCTTGTAACGATTGTTGTCTGAGCATTGAACATCGGCACGAATCCTAATGAGACTTTGCGCTCCCCATTGGAGGTTGGCGCAAACTCGGTTCATCTAGTTTATAGCATATTGATATATAGTAAAGACGACACCGAGTTTGCGACAACTTTCAATAGTCATAGTGACCAATCCGAATGAAATGTACTTTTCTAAAACCATTTTCGGACGAAGAGTCCCAATATGCCCATCGCAGCTCTGCCTAGACCCACTCTGAAAAAAGTTATGAGCGTTTTTTAATGCTTAGCGGCAAGGTAAGCCCCATGGAATTTTTAGTGTTTTTAAATTTTTCGCCGGATTTTGCTAAAAACATGTACGTAGGGGTAATCTGGGGTTCTGAACACGAATCTGAGGTTTGCTTGTCAAAACTTTAAGGTTTACTGTAGGCTACGGTAGGTAACATGCCATTTAGAGGGCAAAACCTACCTTAATATTCCGATAATCGACAAATGGACATCGAATTCGTATTCAGCACCCCAAATAACCCACACATGGAAACTTCGAGACAAATCTGAGACTTTGACCAAACTACCGTATACCAACCGTAAGCTGTCAAAAATCAATAAACTGACATTAGATTCGTGTTGAGCACTCCAGATAACCCCCACAGGTGCGACTTGAGCCACATCTGTCGTCACATTCCGGAAATCGTCAAAAGTTGATTTTGCCGTCAATTTTCTCTGCCGGTGGGAAGCTTTGCACAAATTTAGTCGAAAACTTCGGAAAAACGACAAATGAACCTCAGATTCGTGATCAGCACCCCCAAATAACCCCCGAGAGCGAATTTTTAGTCAAATCTGGAATATTTTTCTAAAACGCTTTGAGAGCCCTCTAATTGGTAAAAATAAACGCCCAACCGAAAATCCGTAAAGTCCAAAACGCTCTTAGTGTGCGCAAAGTTTGGAAAATGTTCCTTCACCCAAACTTTGCTTAGGGGGGCAGCTTTGGGCGCTGAACACGATTATGAGGTCCGTTTCCGGAATTTCGTAATAATAATGCGCTTTTTGAAGGGTACAATAGGTACGAAAATCAGAAAAAAATTCCTATAACTTCTTTCAGAGCGGGTATAGGCAGCTGCGATAGGCATATTCGGACTTTTCGTCCGAAAGTGGTTCTAGAAAACTAGATTTCATTTGGAATGGTCACTATGACTTATTGTGGTTCTCTTGTAATTCTCAGTAGGATCCATGACGACGTTACTTATACCAATCAATCCAGTCTCATTGGGTCTGGAACAGGGGGGATAAGCGGAGTTCCGCGGTTCGCATTCCGAAACCCGCAAAATGTGCTGCGGAATGCGAAAATATTAGGTCATCTGGTACGAAGATAACATAGATTCCTGCATTTCTCAGCGTTTCGCGTTCCGAAAACCTTCTGTTCCGATAGCCTTCTGAGCAATAGCTGGATCTCTAAGCTGGCAACGGGCCTCGCTCAGCCTGTCAACAGAGAGCAGATCATGAGACTCAAACGAATAGACTTTTTGTAACATCACCAGAAGCCCTTCATGGTACTTTGACGACAATGTGAGACATACGTTTCCACCTGGAAATATCAGGCTTGAGATTAGGGTATGGTACGCAATTTTCCAGACACTTGTATTTTTCCAAGGCTCCCGTGCATGGGGGGTTACAGAACCTCCAACAAAACACGTATGATAGAAATTTCAAATTTCATTCAAATTTGAAGAAAACAAATCATATAACCGGAGACAGACAAAATCAACGACATAACAATTGATGATTTGACAAACCTTTCTAATTATGCATATGATACATTACCTGCACAAGCAAGACAACCTGTACTAAGACAATCGGGAGAACTACAGGCGATTGGAGGAGGGAAGCATAGAAACGGCGCATGATACATATAGAGTCGAGTTCAGCCGGAAAGATGGCTCACTATTGGCCGCCGATCACCCTGCTCAGTACTAGCTAACAATGTATAAGCTCATACTGACATTGAAAATCATTACGGGTTCATTCCGTGAAGTTGACTATACAAGAGCTACAACCGTAATGGCATAAATGCGCACAACTGCTGTGAATTGGTTACCTGTGATATCTAACAGCGCCAAACTTAGCATACAATACCGCTCGTAGAAGTTGGCTAGAAAGCGCGCAGTGACGCGTTAACGCGTCTTTTTCGTCCGTTTTGAATAACTCTCTTTCTCCAAACTCAATTTTTGAGCCAACTTATTGAGATATTTATGATCTTGGCGTTGACGGCTACCCAATGGCATAGCCCTCGTAGGGTTCCGTTGAGAATTAAAGAAGTTTTACAATCAGACAGGCTTATTACTACGGTACCGTGGCGAAGGGGATGCGTTCCTAGCCTATGTCATTTCGCCAAGGTACCGTAATTTGAAACTGGGCTGACCGCCAAACTTCTTTAGCTCTCAACAGAACCCCCAGAAAAACTATACCATTGGGTAACCCTCGACGCCAGGGTCATGAATATCGCCACTCTCGCACAAAGTTTGTTATTCAAGGACGAGAAAGACGCGAAAATGCGCCATTGCGCGCTTGCGCACAAATCCTACAAGCGGTATTGTACGTAACCATGAGGCGGTCCAAGGGTGGGCAAGACCCGAAGAGTAGGGGAGCCGGACACCACACTCCCTTAACCCGAAGCTACGCCCAACTGGACCAGCTTTCCTACTTGAGAAAGGCTAAGCTTGCGATGAATTAGGCCGGGATCGTCCTATCGTCTAGGGCGATGGGTTATAAAAAGCGTCGTCAATCAACTGCAGCGATATTGCTCGTTGTACGGAATCGATAGAAGGGCAGTTGGTGAAGTGAAATGGGATGAGTTATACATCCATTAACGGTTGAAACTTCCGTTTCCAACCACACATCCGAAACCGTCAGCAAATGGGCATATCGCCGCATTTTCATCGCAATGCTGCCCAATGAGAAGCGAAGCCGATGTCAACCGTTCTCGGATGACTACTTCCTTCCATTTCACTACACCAACCGCATTGTTTATGGAAACAATCTAATCACTTCAATCAGCAGTATGGAAGCAATGAATTGTTAGTTTTTTTTTCACGCATTGGCGCGACGGTAGTATGTTTCCGGTCTAACAGTCGGAACCAAGGTCATTCCCTTTCTTCAGTGCTGCTCTCCTATTATTCACATTTTTTCTATGTAACATCGAGAAGAGAAGATAGACCTAGCAGACCTCGTGCTCTCCCCTTTGGAAGACTTTTTACGGGCCATAATTTCGTGCTCAAAGATATGCGATCGATCATAAAACGCTAGTGTGCGAAGCAGACTTTTCTTTGAGATAAAGGTATAAAGTTCTTGGCGCTTATTCAGTCCTTCTGCGGATGTGCAACACATTCGGCTTCCTCCCACAATCGGCGTATGAATGCGTGTGTGCCGCCCATACAATGACTTGCAAGGGTCAGCCAATGTTAAAGTAAGTGTTCTTATCCTCTCAAACAAATCTTATAATGATTCCCCGATCCCCGGAGAACTTGTCTGGACTTGAGCGACGACAGATCAGTCAACCGTGTTCGGCTACTGCACTACCTCTTGCCATTGAGCTACACGTGCCCTCTTCTTTCCATGATAGACATGAAAATAGAGGTGTTCAGTACCCGAGGTACTGATCAGTCTTCCACGGCTTGGCGGCAAAGGAGTGGCACTTGGATGAAGTTCGTGTCACCGCCACCCTTCAAACGCCATGAACGGCCGAAGAAGATTTGGAGCTCACCAGGCGCATTTACATGCGGCGTGCTAGGCCACCTTACAGACGTATGGGATCGAACCACTTGATTGTGCTTTCCACATTGCTTATTCTTCGGACTTTAAACTTACAGCGTTACACACCGTTCTGCTCTTAATGATTTTGATTTCCCTTTCCTTATTTTTTTCTGATTTTTCGACTTATTCTTTTCGATGGCTGCTACCAGCTACTATCTCGTTCCTTGAAGGCAGTGTTCACGGTAAATTTCACTTCCGATATCTCCACGGTTTACGGAAGGTCTGGGGCCCTATATAGCAAGGCATGCTTAAAAAGGACACGAAAGACGGGTTTTTGAGCCAAAATAGGCCCTCTCTTGTTTACGTTGATTTTTGAGCGTGGAAGAATTGACCGCTACAAGGATGATACCTATCAGTGCAATGAAGCAAACAGCTCTTTTATCAGCACTTCCTTCACTTGATCATTCCTATAATCCGAGTCTTCATTTGTTCCTTTCGATGGGCGGATCTGGGGCCCGGGGCGTGTCTGGGGCACCAAAACGCTTGTTTGCAGCCGTTATTTTGCCACACCTGGCTCGTTTTCTACCGTTCCTTTGGCACTGGGTGCCTAGGATCCTTCTCCCCTATCATTTTACTGTGGAAAGTCAACAAGGATGATCATCGTGAACACTGCCTTTAAAGGCAGCATACACGCTCACAGACATGGTCGGGATATCAGCATAAATAGGCCCGCACGGCCCCTAGCAAGTCATCAGCGCTCTTTGAAGCTCTGGAAACTATCCAGAATGACAATATTTGGCAATGTTTGAGCAATCCTGTCTCGCCCGCCCGTATTTTCACTCCCATTCGAGTACGAGAATGGGAATCGAAACCTGAGCAAACATGTGATAACTTAGGATGATGGCACTATAAAAAGGGAGTGCAGCAGAGAAAAAACTCGATTTACCTCAATATAACATGTTTGTGCACTGATAAAATCCTCCATTTCAAGAGGTCAGCCAAAGTAGAGCGGCATTCTCGAAAGTGGACGAGAGTCAATAGGTATGCAGACACGTTATACTCAAGTAAACCAAGCTATTTCTCTCGTGCACTCCCATTTGATAGTGCTATCACTCTCAATTATCACACGTTTTCACAAGTATCGGTTCTCATACTGTTACTCGAAGGGGTGTGAAAATACGGGTGTGGAAGTCAAGATTGCTCAAACATTGTCAAATACTGTCATCCTGGACAGTTTTCAGCGATTCAAACGTCGTTGACGACATAGTACGGGCCGTGCGGACCTATCTATGCTGTTAGCTCGACTATGCTTGCGAGCGTGCATGCTGCCTTTAATTGTTAGCATTGCATTATCGTTTTGTAACTTTGCAATAAATTACTTCATGTGTTATCATACGTGTCTGTGTCATTTGGAGTTGTTTCGCTCACCACAAGTCATTTTTCGTAGCCCAAACGCCTGATTCGTCCCCTAGTACAATCTTATACCTCCCTTTCAAAACCAGCTTCTGCCCCTAACAATCCAGCTCGCTCCACCTTATGATCAACACTTCTTCACTAGGTGTTGCCACGCCGTGAAGGAACCATGTGAAGGGAATTATGCCCGAATAAGAATTATGCCCTATACACAGGGGCTAAAATCGGTTTGTTTTTGCGATTACCCCTGCGGGATGCTGAAGTCTCATTTGCAGGCAAATCAGCTTTACATTCGCGATGCAGTTCGAGGAAACAATTCTTACAGTAATAGCTATGGCATCTGTCACAACGACTATATACATTAGTCGCACGACCACTTGCAAATCTTCGACCATATACTTTTCTAATTTTGGAATAGCATCCACAACATCGTCGTCGTTGTACACTTTTTTTCGGCCCGTCCAAATACTCCAGTCGATGGCCAGTAGACGGCGTGAAGAAGACTTGTCCAGAATCGAAAAAGTTACATTCAATATTATGGATAGTACAGCGGTGTGAAACCTCCACTAGGTCACAGACGAGAGGATGAATCAAAGGACCACCATCGTCGTTTTCTCGCTTTACTGCACAGTTTTTCCCCTATAACCCTTTCAAAACTTATGCGCTGACTTCGACACGCAGAACAACGTCCGCAGTGAGGCCTACCGCGAAAAAAAAAACAGAAGTGACTCCTCCATTCGGGAACCGATAGTCATTGAAATTAAATGCCAAAGCCCAAAGAGGCGGGGAGAACCGGGAAACAGCGGAGGCTCGCTATTGGACGGCACCGATGCTGATGGCGGTAATGCCTTCGCGATCGATGAACGGAAACATTATGAGCGTCAGCGCGGCAAGATTTACCCGTGTCAGAGACGCAGGAACATGTCAACGTGTCTTCTTCTGGCATTCTTAATTTATTTACACCCAAGACAAGGACATTAGAGCTTTCCAAGCCCTAAACTGTAATTATACGTGAATGATGCTGGATACCCCCCGCTACGAGGCACTTGCCCGAGAAGCAATGACCAATTCGCATTTGCGGCTCAGTGCTACTGTGAAGGGGGGAAGGAGGTTAAAAGGCTGTTGTCTATAGATCAGGTAAGGTATAACGCTGTGAGCGGTTCGTTAGAACCACCCCCCCCCAAAGTATGGACGCAAATGCGGCCCCAAGTAAATCGCGACTTTGCACCCGAACCTTTAGGTCTTTGAGATCAGCCAAACAAAGATAAAGTTCTCGGCGTCTATCAATCCTCTGGGGATGCGCCACACACTCGACTTCCACTCAGAATTGTAGAGGCTTTTGAATGTGTATAGGGCCTAAACAATGACTTGCGGGGGCCAGCCGATGTTCAAGTCAGTGTTGTTACCCTCCCAGCCTGAAAAGTCTGGTACCAATTCACCGACCCCGGAAGAATAGAAGGCTTGGTTGGCTTTGGGCGAAGATCGATCACTCAACCGTGTGCGTGACCGCGGCGCCTCTTGCCGCTCGAGATCAGCCAAATAATAATATTATTGGTATATTTAACGGCTCAACTGGATTTAATGCAGATTTGTTTACCAGAACATGCCCATTGCCGAGTAATTGCTGATGTGCTTACACAGTTCCCGTGTCAACAAGCTGAGGAATGCAGAGCGGGTGTCGGTGGTGTGATGGTTACACTTTCTCCCGCAAAGCGATGCTATGCAGGTTCGAGTCCTGCCTGACCCCCAAGTTTTGTATTCCACTCAACTACCTTGTGATACCTAGTGATCACTTACCAAGTCATTGTCATACACATGCACGGAATTTTTAAGAACATCAAAATTTAGCTATACATATTTAGTGTCTTCCCCAGTGCCTAGGGTTACACCACCTCACGCCCACGCTATGACAATCACGGTGTAAGCTTGACCCTGCGACGGATAACGTGTTGGGGTAAGAAACGGTCGCAGTGTTAATCTTGTAACCGGTGATCTACTATTGATCCCTGATGCCGTTCAGGTTGAAGGAAGAAAAATAATTCTCCCCTCTCCCTACGAGTGTGTTCAGGCATTGAGGAATTTGCAGGTTACTTCTTTAGACGGTTTACTGTTTTCTTGTTGAGTTATTGTATTTTTGTTTGAGTTCCATAGGAATGTATCCTTTTAGCCTCAAAGCTCATTGGGGGGGGATGAAAAGTTTTTTTAGTTGTAATCCTGTACTCGAAGATCTACATACTATTGACTGTAGCTGCCATCCCGAATAAAGGGGAGGGGGGGGGAGAACAGAACCCCACCTCTCTTCTAAGTCTGCCCATTTCGCAAACCTCATTTCAGTAGTTATTCTCATTGTAGATTGCATCGTTTTCTTGTCGAGTGTTTGTGTTTTCTTCAACCAGTTCCATCAAAAAGAACCTTTCAAGTTTCAGAGATCATTTAGTTCCAACAGAGTACTGGTATACCGGAGTACGCCCTACTTTTTTTTGGTGTGATTTTGGTGTGCTTCTCTCCGAATGAGACTGCCCGCCCACGCGGTCTGGTGCGTGTCGAGCAGCCATCGCAGAGGCATTTATCCGGACGAGCCTACTCGCACATGCAAGCAGGTGACAGGGATATTATTCACTGTTCGTCCAAGGTTCTTGCTGATCGACTAACGAGTCCGAACAATGCCTTTTCGATGGCCACTCGACACGCATGCCGACTGCGTGGGCGGGCATTCTCATTCGGTCGGACTTTACTATATCCTTGTCATGCACCATTGCATATGACGCCGTTTCTCTCATGACATATAAGGTGGCAGCCCAGTCTGCGTTAGCCTTCACTGCGCCTTCGACTGCAACTGAAGAACACGGATGCCTTGTCCCATGCTCAGCCTCAGAGGGTAAAAACGCTAGTATGACTATGCAACCCGAGAAGGAAGACATGAAAAATCAGCGAACGAAACAAGAGTCTCCTTTCCCTCTGGATCGGTAAAACATTCTTCGTGAAGTGGGACAAAGCAGTCGACACAAAACCAAGTATGACACTTGCTACAACGAGTAGTCACTTTCCTCGCACGAGAAGATGCGAATATACGACCGAATTCTTTCGACAATTTCGAATAGCATCCAACGCATCTTCTTCGTTGTGGCTTCTTCGGTCCACCAATCTCTACCAAGCGATGCACAGTTATTGGAATCGGTTTCTCTTCCAGACCCAAAATAGAAGAGCTAATATTCGCTTGAACCATTAAAAGCCTATGCTGCCCCTCACGTCCAGCAGCCAAAACCAAAATTGTCGTCAATGTGATTAACTAACGACACACTCAATTTAAGACATTTCTTGAAGCTGTTTTGAAGCCTAGTACAACGTCCACAGTGAGACCCACCGCCACCCGTTTTGCCCACATTGACGACAATCGGGTTTGGAATGGCTGGCCGTGTATAATCAAACCTTAGAGGCGTGGCGCCTCATTGCCCTAGAGAACGATAGTGGTATCTATATGGCGAATCGCTCAGCCAGGACACCCGTCTAGATCTCTCGTTGCTATTTAATGCAGTCGCGCGCAGTTGGACGTTCGCTATCACCAAATTAGTTTTGTAACCTGTAAACGGGAGGAACCGGGAACGCTACAAATTTGAATCCCAGCAGCGAAAAACGCTGGAAGTCAGTACGGATAAGTGTCCAGGATCCTGTGAAAACCGTCAATCGGTTCATCACGGAAACTCTGTAACAATTGAAATTCCGATCATACATCGCGCGTGCGTGTGCGCGATGTTTCTTTGTCTTCCCTCCGCTCCGCAAGCGCATGCGGAGGAACCGTGGAAAGACCGTTTTTCCCGCCTTTACTTATTTTTTTTACATTTTCAATGAGAGAAACTTCCACGTATGTCGCTTTCAAGCTCTGTTATTGGTTTTCATCAAGTGTCGCTCCACAACGCGTTTGTGACGGTGGAGTAAATCGAGCAGCGACTGTACCGTATGTGTGCTGCAAAGGTCTAACCTGTTAACACTGCTGTTGCTCCTACCAGGGACCACCGTGAGTTAAAACTAGAATTTCGAAAAAGGGTCTATTTAGGGTTGCGGAGAGATAAAAAGAAGCAAACTGAAAATTTAAATTCCAATTGGGAAGATCTGAGGCGTCCAAGAAGTTCTATTTTTCTGATTTGAAAAATTGAAATATTTTCTGCACAGCGCTCGTGCACGAGTGTTATTCGGGACACAGAACATGAAAATGAAGTCCTTTTTCGGTTTTTCAAAACATTACGGTTACTGACGATAAATGTCGTTTCATCTATTGTGGTTATCTGGGTCAAATTCCGGTCCGCAATTGCGTCTCGACACGCTTTGCCGCCGCACGCTCCCTAGTCAGAAGAGCTTCCAGCGCCGCAACCGCCGATCTGCTGACTCTATATGGGTTTTGGAAACTGGAAACTAAGAAAAATTAGAGAAAATTGAACAAAAAAGCCACATCGAGTTGGCTTTGGCGCTGGAAACCCGACTGACTCGAGCGCGTGCGGCCGCAAAGCGTGTCGAGACGCAATTGCGGACCGGAATTTGGCCCAGATAAGCACAATACCGTAGATTACCGCAGTCTTCCGAAAAACTGAAAGCGAACCTTATATTCGTGCTCTGCGAGCCAAATAACCTTCCTGGATGAACACGACAGAAACTACTTAATTTTCTGAAATCCAAAAAAGTAGACATTTCGGCCGCTTTTGATCTCATTTAGCAAATTTTTAAAACTTCAGCTTCTTTCTCTTTATCTCCACCCCAACCGTCAACCGACTTTTTATTTGAAAAATCCATTTTGAAAGCAGGGTGTTCCTTGGTTAGTAGCGGCAAGAACAAGAGAGTCTCCTCCTGTTCATGATGGTTTGAAAAGTCCATAGTTCCAAGCATTACGCTATACATAGAGTGATCCCAGAATGAGGAAAGTAGATTTCTGCCCATTTGTAGAATCGCGACAACTAGCTATCCAAACTATACAAATAAAACGAAGAATAGTGCTATCCCTGAGCCTCGTAAAGTTTCACAACACACTACACCAGAGGCTGCAAAATTTGTTGAAGGTTTCGAAAATTCTAAAAGTCTCCAAAATGAATTTTTTCCAACGTTCTTGAAACTTCTTTCTCACACATAGCGTCCTGTGCGAAAGAAGTTTCAAAAACTTTGAAAGTTTCATTTTAGAAACTTTTGGAATTTTGAAACTTTCAATAAATTTTGCAGCCTCTATTGTACATTATACGAATAAAGTTATGTCCACTGATCATTATGAAAAAAATGTAATGGTATGACCAAATGAATCGACGAAACTGACCGTAGACACGGCGTGGGAAGCCAAGTGGGACTAATAAACTACCCCCTCCCCTCGTAGCTTACGAGTTACGAGACGCCTGAATATTGAACCTTGTGGCGTTGTTGGATAATCATCGCGGACGGAGCGTTTACCACGATACAGTTCTCATATTTCTACACAAAAAAATAATGGAACGGCAGACTCTGAAGTTCACTCAGTCGAGTCTATACACAGAACTCCACAGCTCGTTTACACACACTTCTGCTGTAGCCGTTTCAATCAGTGAGTCAATGTGATAATGATGAATACAGCGCTATAACACAAATGCTAAGCACCTTGAGCGACACCTCTGTTGCCGACTTTGGTTTGCCATATAAATGTCACCTTCTCCCCATTCACTTCCATTTTAGACATTAGGAGACCGTGCTGCCTCATAGATGACTCATGTTCTTTCCAATACTGTCTCCACTCTTGACACTTTGAGATTTTCGCGCAATCAACGTGTCAGGTGTTCTCGATGAAACCGATATCCTGAAATCAGACCGGCCAATAGCATTTTTCTTGTTTAATAGTCTGTTTCAATTATGGAGGAGCACGAGCTAAATACGCACAGTTCTAGTATACTCAGACAATAGCGAGCAAAGTGGGCCTCAGAAACTCTGCGAAGAAGCTAGCTAGGCAGAAATCTGACCTAACTGTACAAATGCACCAACTAGCAGAAAGTAGCAAAACAAGGGGTTTTGAATGTCGTCAAATCCTGACGCAAATTCCCCCATTTGGAATGGCCCAAATCATTCACTGTCGCCTTTCAGTGTCCGCGTCGCTTCAGGAGTTGCGGATTCCTTAACGGCCAAACACTGCGAGGTAACCTCGGCGCCCACTACACGGGTATCAGAGGCGTCCCCTACGTGGCATCAGCAAAGTCCCAATTCTTGCTATGACGGGGCGGGACTCGTCATGGTGCACCGTAAGTCCCTGAACCGAGCTGAAGAGCATCGGCATTTTAACCGGACTTCTTGCGGCGGAAAGACCTGGGTTTGGATTCATGAACTCTAAACCCAAGGTCCTAGCTGAATTTGCAGAAAAACTCTTGCAAACCAGCGAATCATCATCGCTAGGTTTGGTCAAGACGGGGGTATGCTTGGGTCCCCAGTCACCGCATCTCCGAGGCGGTGGTTTAGACTAGTTGCGTTTCCGACGTGCAGAAAAAATGTCGTGTGCAATCACACCGAACCATAGAAGTTGATTGTGAGCGCCGCAGTTGCGCACAAGCTCCGCTGATTCACGGCAAAGTGTGTTGGTTCCGGAACCAGATGTGGTTCACCCTTCGTGAATCGCTGGTTACATGTGGGCTGCGATTTGGTCCTAGCTGGGATAGCTAACCAAACCAAACCCAGCTGGGACACAAGAAGTTCAGGAATCCCGGTCTTCTGATCGGTCACTCCAGCACACGACAGAAGGTAAACTCTGCTGAACGGTGCATCACTCACAAGAGCTTACACGCATCGCACAAGCACAAATCGGACACTAATTGCAGAGAAAAATTTATTGTAGGCACAATAGAACTTCGGGTGTAAACAACACAACAAGTGCACCGCATATTGTCGTTCCTTTCTATCGAAGAGGTACCCATTAATCACCGTCGTTTTGCGCTCGCTTCTGAAATGTCTCAATGTTACCAAAAAATTCGCTCCGAATGCAACGCTCTCAACTTACCGGACGAGGCACAAGACGACCATCCTTGTATATGTATTGACGAATGTCTGCCCTTGAAAACTTTGATCAACATTTGACCGAAAGCCAAAATGGAGCGGAATTGGAGCTGGACTTACAGAGCGCGCGCCAAAGACTCCCGAAGAATTTGTCTCCATTGCTCAGCACACTCCTTGCGCCGTTTGAACTCCTCTAAACGCGATGTATCGTCAGGTCCAAGTTGTGCCCAGTACCTGAACGGAGCTAGTCAAGCAACTTGTGTTTAAAATTGGCACCAAGGAAGAACGAAATAACGAACGGTGAGGGGATCACCAGCAGCTCCCCTATCTCAGCATTAAGCTCCGCTCTCCCCAAGCCGATGCCATCGAGAAGGCACCCTATACAGTTAAATAGCATTACCAGTTGGAAATGTTTGTTTCTTCACTACTCTATCCGGCTATCTCAGTTGTCCATAGTGGGTTAATAGGTCACCTATGTAAGACTGCCACCCAAAAGACAAATCCCCCGCGAAGGCGAGTCAATGTATCACAATCCCTCCATTTTCAATGGAAGGCGGTTTAGTGAATGACGTCCTATAGGCCTAATGTCGGCAACTGAGACTACTAGAGTGATTGAGAAACTTCAACCAACCGAGAAGCGCGTCAGCAACTGCTGGCGGAAGGTCCAACAAATTTGGCTTCTTCGGGTATTTCCCCGTAACGCGGAAGCTATACCCAGTGATAGCGTTAGATGGCTCACATGCCTAAATCAATAGCAATCTTCTAGTATTCACCAGGCTATGATGCATAATTCTGCCTCCTCGAAACCCCGAAAATTAACTCAACTCCACAAAGTAGACCCGTAGGAAGTCGACAATTAGGCTCACATCATTGCGATCTGTATTCATCCGCTTCCTCGAGGACTTCCACTGGATCATCGCCTCATTCAAGTTAGCATACTTAAAGAAAACAACATTGCAGAAGCACTTAAGAATAGTCAAGGTAGAAGTGGTTACCTTGAATGGGTGATCGACATCAATTATCCAGGTCTTAGTGAGGTTACGTGGCGTGAGATGAAGGCCCACAGGAAGCTTTGGTTGAGTATTTTTCATGGCAGTAACATGAGCCTGAGCTGCTTTGCGACGATTGTCCCTCCCAAGAACTAGGAGTGAGTCCACCTTTCATAAATAACTGATTTCGACTCCTACTGCAAAGATACGAAAAACGATCAAAAACACTGACCAGCGATGCTAAGCCCAATACCGTGTCTGAAAGCTTAACCACAACTTGTTGAAGGCTCTTGACTTGCGGGTTGGAAGATGAGGAAGCATTCACTGCCTCTTCCCGCACCTTCTTGGCAGCAGTGACATCGACTCTCACTTCCTTCACGAGTGAGGTAACAAGTTCCTGAAGCATCACGCTAAGCTTTACATGGAGGCTAACCATTACTGCCGTCCTACTTACTTGATGTTCGTCGCTCACATCGTAATGCCCAAGAACACTACCGAGGGCTTGCAGAGAAACACCCTTCTTTCTCATGGCAGCAGCGAGGTCACCTAAGAGTTCAAGCTTTATATGCTAGCAAATGCGTGTGAGTGAATATAAGTCGTACAACCTCGAAACGAGCTTGCTTTAAGAAGTTCATGCGTATCGCTTGAAGATGGCTGCGAAGGCTCAGAAATAGTCGGTTTAGGAGCAGCAGCTGGAAAATAGTACTGTAATATGCTGACTAAAGGCCCTTTACAGGTTAGCGTGATTTTGCGCCCCCCCCCCCTATATGAATTCTTCCTTGTGGATATTGGCGTCAACCTCCAACTTTGAAAATTCAGATTCTCGGAAGGTCTCAGACGAGTTTCTCTACGAATGAATGACTATGCAAGTGTTTGCCTCAACATTTACTATTTCAAAGCAATCCAGGATCATGCATAGTTGGCCGCAACGGTGAGAAACTGCTGCAGCACTCCAAAAATCCCCTGCAATGTTATGTCGCTCGGAACCAGCCCGCCATGCCAGGTTTGGAGACTGGCTGAATTCACTTATGTGATTAGCGATATCAATAACCAACAACATAAATCAACCTGAATATCTCTTCTTCTCGTACCTACTCAGATGAACCATTACTCGTAGTTGGACTGGTGTCTCCGAATTATGGCGTCACCGCCCTAACAGTGGCCGAGGATCAAAATGCCACCACGGTCCTCGTGCGATTGGAATAGCAGCCTCAACTCCCATCCGGCCGCTCTCGGGGCGACGGCGGTGCCATCGCAAGGGACAGAGAGACGCATGATTGGTTGTTCTTCAAGAGATCACGTGCGGGTCACGTGGTCAGCAGGTATGAAAGGCGGCTCGTTTCGAAGAGAAGAGCAGTTGGCCTTTTGAGGCCACTCCAAAGGTGACCTCGGGTCACTCTCTGAAGGAAAATTTTTGACGGCCGGGGGGGTCCCCCATGACCCGCGGTGAGGAAGGCTTTGTCATTGCGGACCACGCTGGACAGCATCCTTGTTGCGGCTTGTGGCAGGATTAACCTCCTTGCCCACAGGCCGTCACAAGTATCCTATCCTCTCAAGAGGTTTCATTCACTTAAGAACAGCAGAGCTAAAGAAATATCAGCAAATGGGAAAACTTTGAAAATCGCTCAGACATCAACACTGATCCGAAATGCAACCGAATATCGCTCCGAGTGAAACCGCGGCCGCTCTCCGGGGTCGCCCTAGCAGACGGCCAATTTTCGCTCGGATTGGAGAGGCAGCGCCGCTCGAGTTGCCCTCCGGGCCCGCTCCGAGCGGCGGTTAGTCTGAGTAGACGCCTTGGGGGAGTTGCGGGCGCCGTGATGGCAAGAAATCGCGAAAGGTCTTTAAGTCGTTCCTGTACGCGGGCAACGCCAAAACCATGGTATGGAACACAGAACGACCAGGGCAGACTACTGCTGAGCACAGGAGGCTCATCTCTCATTTTTAACCCAACCCATCATTAATTAGAGCTGTTCTCTCAGGAGTTGCACTCAGCAGCAGATTCTCTCCGTTCACCAAGTCAATCCTTAAAAACCAATTGGGCCTAAAATGCTGAGCGGCTCCATGGCGCTATTCGATAAGGATATAACCATATCCTAGCTTCCTTAGTTTAACGTGTCACACGAGACAGTGATGGGGATACGTCCTAAATGTGAATCACACCACATTTCAGATCAGCAATAAGTCGCCTCATATAGCCCATGAGTCTTGATAGCCCATGCGTCCTTTGGACATGATAAAATTGTTTGTCATCATGCGGCCCGTTGAATACGATCTCCAATAAATTAAACTGCGACTCGGCCGTGTATTAATGTCACCAGGTTGATTTCTGGTTTTAATCGGTTCTCTTCTATCGTTCTCTTTTCTCGTCCTCTTTTATCGTTCTCTTCTAACGTGCTCGCGCCACATTGATGAGGCGGAAATTGCCGACGGGCTACCTAGGACTGGAGCCTTCCTCTCCTTCTTTGGAGCCACGAGGAAGTGTTGCAACAAGCTAATGAACTCGGAAACTGGTCCCAAAGTCTTAAGCCCTGAAAAGATGCGTTATAGGACCCTGTCATCGTAGGTCACATGCCAGACTGAGCCGTCCTCTCGTTCATAACATGCCGGCCGCATGCCATTTGATTAAGCAGGCGTATTCGAGCGCACTGCGGCCGGCGCAGTCCACCCCTAACATGAGGATTTTCCACCTCAGTAAGCAACGCATTGCATATGTATCGACCGGAAAGACCACAGCTGGATCACGACGAACCACATGGGCTCAGTCCGGCCACGACGAAGCAATTTTTCGACCTTAGTGAGCAATGTATTACATGCATATCAACCGGTACGGCCACGGACGGCACAGGTATGCGTAGCTCGGCTACAACGGGTGGATTTTCGCACCCGATTCGCATGATGTAGACGCTTATCGATCGGACTGACGACGGCCGTCTATGACGGTGGCCAGACAATAGCCGTGGTGATCTCAGTCTCGTCGAACAACGGGATAGCCCAATCCGCCACATGAATGAGGAATGCCCTCAGCGCAAGGCAATGGTACACCTAGTACGTCTACTATCGATCCTGTTATGATTCACTGTGACTCCCAACCTTGCTCCCACACGCGAGCGACCAACTACGCACGAACAGTCACAATAAATTCGAGACCTTGACACGGAGAAACTATCGACAACAACAGAAACATAGTGATGAAGAAGGCAACCAAGAGCAACACAATAAGAAAATGAAAAAAAATGAACGAAGAACGCCTCCTCCCTGCCTCCTCCCGCTGACTTCACTACTGGTTTCCTAGCACAATCCTTGGAAGAATTCTTCCCCTCAGGAGTAGCGCCTTGCAAGAAAGTCTATTGCGAGACGGGGAAGAAAACCAGCGAATACCAAGCGAGGAGGGGCGGGGACTCGCGCGCTGCAACAAGAAGCAAAAGCCGCGCTGTTGAACTTTGATTTCGCGGCAAGAGCAGAGAAACGGGCCATTATTTCAGCCAAGCTCCACACGCCTTCCTTTAAATTGAACCAAAAACATCCACAGCAGCTAAGATGTGTACACATTTCCAGAGCAAAGGGCAGGAAAAGGCAGGGAAGGGTCGCTCCCCGAGCCCTAGCACACTCGCTATTGTCTGTGCAGTTTGTAGCGTTCCAGCCCTTACTTCACACAACAAACAGGCACAACACTTCAATGCTGAGTAGATAGCCTTCAGAGGTAATCACAATACTTATGAGATAACGACAGACGGGGAATTTGATTGAGACCCGACTTTACTCAAAATTTCCTTTTTTTTTGAATTTTTGATTTCCGTATATACTCGACGGTTGAAAAATATTCTTGTCCATGAAATCTGTAAGGCTTTGATTGTGCGTTTTGTTGAAGCTGAAATCCGAAAGCACGGGTTCAAATTCTATTTCCAAATATAAACTTGAATTTCCGTTTTTTTTTCTACATTTCGATTTTCGAATATACTCGAGATCCCATTTCTAGCTTTTCTCTTCTCGAACAAAATGTGTTCGAAAATTGGCTTCTACGAGCACTCAACTTTCTATTCCGAACAAACTCAAAAAAAAACTTTCGCGAATATTTAAGGCGGGGCCATGCGTAGTGTGTATGCAGCCTCTAGGAAGTTTTTTCAAGTAGTGATTGAAATAACTGGACTATAATGAATTTGTGTTAAATGCATTCGGCTTCTAATAAGTCCTTACTTTGGTTGACTAGCCATACATTCCAGACGCCACTTTCTAGCCGTATGTACTGAAGAACACGTTTGTCGCCGCGAAACCCAGAATGTGGGGATGATACACTGGACACGGATCGCACTGATCATTTGCAATCCTTATTGGGCGTTGGCGCAAACTCGGTGCACGTATGTTATAACATGGGTGCACCTAGTTTGCGGTGATACACAATAAGAAGATCAAAGCATCCGTATGATCCGTGCTGACTGTACCTTTATAGCTGTTGAAAATTTAGCTGTTGTTACAATGTTATTGAAACGCCCTTCGATTCGTACTGTACATACTGCATATGAGTAGTTCAATTATGAAAGGCGGATGTTCTAGAAGTTGTTCGACTCGGACAACCTATTCAGCACGAGAACCTTGGAAAAGCTCTAGACTGAAAGAACAAAATGTTTAAAAAAATGAAGAAAGCGGGTCACGTATGACACACATTGTCGTCAATGTGTTTCAAACTGTTACAGGACATCATTTGGAGGTCCCACTGCGGACGTTGCATTTTGCATTCAATAGAGGTAACAAAAAATGTCCCGAAAACGACAGAATAACCAAAAGAGATCGAAATATCAAAACGATAAGACCCGTCATATTCATACCTGATGAACTCGATATCTTTTGTGAACCGTCATTATACATCTGTGATGAAAAGGAATGTGATGAACTCGCTAGGTCGTTGTCAGAGGGAACTAAAACAGTCAGCTTTGTCCTATTCATGGTCCTTCTAACCGATTTATTTTTCATTAAAAAAAAACTTTACCAAAATAATCTTCCTCCTCATGAATCCACGGAGAGCCCCCTGATTCGTTGAAACGAGGTCCTAAATTGGAAACAGGTTCGAATTACAAAAAAAAATGACAACGATGCTCGGTAACTTCTTACTCTTAGAGCTCGGATGGCAGAATGAGTCTTCTCCGTATGACTGATTCGTCAACTGAAACAAATTGTGTATCTACACAAACTCGTTATACTTACACTCCGATGTTTTAAAATTCCATGTTTTGAATTCTGTCGATACGTGTTCAGGAAAATTCTTTCGAATTCAGCTCGGAATTTTTTTAGGTGGTGATTAAAGGCTACAAAACCGCGAAATTCTCATGGTTTCCACGCGTGCTGGTGTGGAAGCGGAGGTTAGAGACAGTGATAGAGCGCATGATAGACGGAGGGAGCAGTCGCGCGCCGCTCGCGCCATGACTCGTGTGAATTACGACGTTTTACAGAGCATACACATCTGACTAGGGCTTACCTTAACTTTGCCGAGGGCTTTTATAAAACTGTTTTGATAAATTTAGGTACGGGACACAGCATTAATCTTCCAAATCCCCAGCACGGCTCAGAGATTTACAGGTTTCCAAAGTGGGTATTTTCATAGCTTTGCGTAGATAAAAGGGCTTCAAGAATGGCAATGTTTAGGGCGTTCAAAAAAAATTGTCTTGGGTTAGCTTGAAAAATTGTTTTTAGGGGTTGTTTTGGTTGCCGATTATGAATATGAGACTCATTTGTCAATACTTGAAAAATTCCGTCTGATTTGGTTCGAAGCTTCAAAATAGGGGAAGTTTTGCTGGTCAACCGCAACTTCTGACGATTTTGAGAATGCTACGATGAAATAGTCTAAAACTTCTACATCGGACTTATTTGGGCTACCAACCACAAATCTGTGGTGGGTTTGTCGATTATCCTTAGATTACCATTACCGTATGTAACGGCGGTTACACGGTATTTCGGTAAAAGTCTCAGACTTGACTCAAAATTTCTCTGTGGGGGTTATTTGAGACGCTGAACACTTATTTGAGCTCCATCTTTCGATTTTCGAATTTTCAAGGTAAGTAAAACCAGTTAAAAAGTATTATGCCTACCGTGAAATACAGTGAACCTAAGTCTGGCGAGGAATAAACCCCAGATTCGGGTTCAGCGCCCTAAATAACCCCCAGTCGAAAGTTTTAAAGGCACAGTCCAACCTCAGAGGTAATTTTTGATATTTTGGTCGGGTCGCCGTCGATGGCAACCCTGCCAAGCGCAGAATCTCAATTCGCTCAAATAAGCAAGAAAAAGCTAGGAAAAAGTCGACCACGCCCCCTTGAAAGAAAAAATGGGCAACGCCCACTGGCAGTTTTCCGACCTCATTAGGGAAGAGACGCGCGAATGATTTTATTCAAAATCTATGTTCTTCCACTTGTTCTCGGTCCGGCTTCATATCGTGACCAGCTTCAGATTTATGGCTGCGAATAACGAGAAAATACAGGCTCGAGACAACTCGTCCGCGAACTTCTACCAGTTAAAATTCAAAAATTCTGAGGAGCCGTAACTCAGTTCGCAGTCAGTTTTGAGCGATTCTGGAGACACCATTGTGATCAGCGTGACATTTTCTCCAAGATAAGCAGAAAAACGAAAAACGGATTTTGGCTTAGGCTGTGGCTTTAAGCCGAATTCGGAAAAGTAATTCTGCACACCACAAAATCTTTTTGTGAAGCAATGAAAAAGTCATTTTTTTAATCCCCCAGCAATTTAGGGATAATCAAGCAGATTTATGTACTGTCACAGCCCTACAACACCAACAACAACATAGTTTTGCCCACTCGTCGATCTTTTGCTTCCCAGGGGTGGGGGGAGATTTCGCTGATCAAACCCGACTTTTGACAATTTCCTGAATGATACGGTAAAACAGCCTCGAAACTTCTCCGTAGAAACTCTTTCGGCTGCTTAAACAGATCTGTGGTCCGTTAATCGATTTTCCTAGTATTACGGAATGTAGAACTCTGTTTACCCGCTTCGATGCTCCCTGGCCAGTACTGCCATCGAGTTCCAAGTCGTCTTCATTCTAAAAAAAATTTAAATTTCGATGATGACAAGGAATTTCGAAAAAAAACTGCAAAACTAGCCAAATGACTGCCGCTTCCGGAATTGCTTGGACCTGCATGATCCAAAAGCTCCATCGCTGAAGTAACGTTGAACTGCCTAGCTCCCTCTGTTTTGACATGACTTTCAAGCTAAAATTAAAAAGTTCAGTTCGCCTAAAGTTCTCCAACCGGGCCGAAAAAGGTTTTCAGAGGGCTATTTGAGACCCTCTTATAAGCCAAAAAGATCCTTCGCAGTATCGTAGAGGAAGACTCACCACCTGCACTGGCAGCTCCTTTTCTGCCGCTTCGACCTTCACCCTGACTTCCTCAGCACCGTTCGTTCCCCGTACATCAGGCACAACAGTGATCTCAGGCGAGCCCGACGATGGAGGAGGTAGACTGGGTACTTGCGGATATGAGGTGACAGGCGATGGTGCGGGCTAAAATGAAAGAAATTGGAACAATTCCTTTAGCGCAGGTAGAAATTGCTCTCGTGGATGAGTTCAACGCAGAATTTGTGCTCAAAGATCGTCTAGTACAGATAAGACCAAACCAGGAATCGTTGAGCAACTATGTCATGACTCAAAAACAGCCGATTGGTATCAGCACTATTCTGGCTCAAAATGCACTAGGGAAAATCCGAAAGATGGAAAAGGCCAGTAGCATCAGAAGTTCGCAGTCCTGGTCGATTTGTTTCCAACTCGCACTTATGACCAGACAAGTTCCGCATGATTTTTCAACTTCTGAAATAGAGATCACGGTCTGGTGGGTCACTCGACGGAAGAGAAACATCGTTCGTTACCTACATCTAGCTAGGGCTTTACATTTCCCATGGGCTATAATAAAACCATGTTTTCATAGTTGTAGGTGTGGGACACAGCATTGATAATCCGGTTTCCAAATCTCCTAAATGCCTCACAGAACCAAAAAGGGGCATTTCCATAGCTTTGCCAATAGAAAAGGGGTGAAAATCATCTCCACAATGCCGTTCAGTCCGCAAAGTGCACGCAGATTGCGAAAGCGTGCTGCGGCGCGGTTGCGAGTATCCTCAGACAGAGATGTGGGATCACCCGAGCACCAAAGGCGAAAACCGCCCGAGTGATCCCACATCTCTGTTTGAGATACTGGCAACCGCGCCGCAGCACGCTTTTGCAATCTACGTGCACTTTGCGGACTGAACGGCATTGCGGAGATGAACTGTACACGAATGGCAATTCTTGGAGCGTTCACAAAAATTGTCTCGGATTGGGCTTAAAACTAGTTTTTAGGGCATTTTTTAAGTGCTGATAACGAATCTGAGGCCCATTTGTCAATATTTCAAAAATTCTATCTGATCAGGTTCGAAGCTTCTAGAAGGGGAAATTTGCTGCTCAAGCGCGACTTTTGACGATTTCGAGAATGCTACGATGAAATCGTCTTAAAACTTCTACATAGCAGTTATTTGGACTGCTTAACACAAATCTGTGGTCGGTTTACCGATTGTCCTTGGATTACGGTTTGTAATGTTGGGTATAGGATAGCCCCGTCAAAGTCCTAGATTTGACTCCAAATTTCTTTGTGGGTGTTATTTGAGAAGCTGAACACGAATTTGAGGTCCAATCCTCGATTTTCGAAACTTTAAGGTAAGCGACGCCAGTTAAAAAGTATTGTCCCTACGGTAACCCTAAGTCTGGCGACAAATAGACCCCAGATTCGGGTTCAGCGCCCCAAATAACCCCCAGTTGAGAGTTGTAAGCCGAATTCGAAAAGAATTTTCTCTGCATACCCTAAAATTCCCTGATGGGTACCCTTACCTTTTTGTGAAGCAATGAAAAAGTAATTTTTTTGGAATACCGGCAGCCATTTAGAGAATTTCGAGCACGAGTAATTTATGTACTGCCACAGACCTACAGAAACAAGAAGACGGTTCTGTAAAAGCCCTTGGGAACTGAGCAGCAAGCCCTGGTAAATACACTCCACTAATCCATCAAAACCAGCTCTAGTGTTTGACTCAATGAAGATCATGGCGGCGAATTGCACTACTCCCTCAGGTCATGCTTAAGCATATTTCCTACAATTCTCAGTTAGGATGAACTTCGCCAAAAAGCGGAGGGCCCCTGTTAACTGAATAAATTCACGCGACCCGTTAATTTTCATTCAAAATTCTTCAGCGAAGAGTTGCGACCGCTGTAACCAGAGAAACGTCATTGTGATCTTAAAAGAAGATAAACACCAGAGCTGCTTCCTGTAGGTTCGCAGAAGGCGCAGGATGTTAGAGTCGACTACACCCTGTCCCAAACGATATGGCAGGGAAAGATTCCGAAGAAGCAGCGCTCCCTCTGCGTCTTCGACAATTTTGAATTACTGTAGGACGTCGCGTACGCAAATCACGAAGCATGTCTTACCGGAATCCAAAAACAGAATTCAATGAGTCTTCCACATTCTTATATTTTTTCACATACTTCATTGTTCTTTCGCGTTCCCTTCGCCTAAAATGCTCGTTATACTCACTCTTGATGCAGATACTCTTCTTTACGTGGCAGTTAAAGGGTTTCAGAACGTGAGAACGTGAAAAACTCGTTGAACTACGTTTTTGAATTATGGTAAGACATACTGCGTGATTTGCGTACGCGACGTCTTATCGTAATTCGAAATGTCAGAGACGCAGAGGGAGCGCTGCTTCCCTGGACTCTTCGCTTGCCATCTCGTTTTGGACAGAGTATACGGAAGCAGTTTTTCCTCCGTAGACAGACCCTTCACACATGGTCTTGGAGTCAGAGTAGGAAAATCTCGCCGGACTTCACTAGTAGTAGGTGGCGCAATGGAAACAAATTGCACAGGACTACAATCCTTTGGTAAAACCTGTTTTGAACACGATTTTACATATCCAAGCAGAAAATCATGCCAACATTCGACTTCCAAAATTCAGATTTTTGACTTGTTCATCTCTTATTCGGATCTGATTACAGGCAGAGTTCACGATGAATATCATATTCGAGTTCGACTCAAAAATCAGATTTTTCGGTCGTGAGCTATCGAACAGTAAAGCAACAGCGAAGAAAAACGCTCAGAATAGGCTAAAATAACGGTTTCTAACGGTCAGGGCGCGGACGAGCTTACGCGCCCAGCTAGTTTCCGCAAGCGCGCGCTAATGGCGAAATGTGCGCGAATCGATCAGGCTGGACGTGGCTGTGTTGCTTGGAAATTTTCAATCGAAAACGTCTGCGCCGCCATAAGCGACCGATGGGCGGGGCGGGCTAAGGAGGCATGTTGGGCTAACGAAGTCTTCACTTCGCGGCCGTTTCTGTCGATTCCTGGCCTGATCTCGCTGCTTTCTTCAACCCTATCTCCTCCAGCACCTGCCAGCGGAGTGTTTCACACTGGAAACTCAATGAGATTTACCGAAAACAGTGTCTTTAAAATGGCATGTACGATTCTTCACTAACCTGTACCTGCACCTCTGCACAACTCGACTTCTCTGCCGAAGCTTTACATGTTGGACAAAGCTCTTCAATACTTTTTGCGATTCCCACCACTGTATGACTGTGATCAAACTGAAAATATATGGCTTGAAAGTCATTTCTAGAAACAGAAGCATTTTTCCACTTCTCGAAACCCAAAGGTCAAAATTGTTTAACATACAATTCGTCCAGGCGTGTTATCTGGGGAGCTGAAAACGTGTTTGAGGTTCATCTTCAGTTTTGCGGTAGAATACGGTGGTTCAAGCAAAACGTGACTTGATTTAAACTTGGCCTATAAGGGTTCTTTGAGGTGCCGATCATAACTCATTGTCCGTTTTCCGATTTTTGAGGAATTACAATAGGTTACGATGGCCGAATGGCATTTGACCTACAACGAGCCGCCGCAATTCATTAGAACTCTAAAAAAAATACTGGCTTCATAGCCATCACCTCAAAAAAACCCGAATTTTTTTTACCAAATTTAAACAACGGCCAACTGCGGTGTAAGTACATTAGCCAATAGTAATAGATTTTCTTTCAGATTTGACAAGAACGCAGCTTTTTACCGCGATGCCGAACCGAATCGTCGGATTTCTCTCGTCTTTTAACCCATTTACGACCGTATGACCCAGCGGTGGATGATACGCTGGTTGTCATTTCGGGCCATATGACCAAACGCTGGGTCATACCCATGACCCACCGATGGGTCTACGCTTTGAAAACTAAATTCTCCTTAGAGAGGATTCTTCAAACCTACATACGAACTATGTGTTAACCTACACTAGACTCGACCACGAAAATCATGGTCTGTAAGTAGCTACATCACGCCAACATACTGTGCTTCTCTGGGCCAAATTCCGGTCCGCAATTGCGTCTCGACACGCTTTGCGGCCGCACGCGCTCGACTCGGTCGAGTTTCCAGCGCCAATGCCGAATCGATGGGGCTATTTATGCAGTTTTCTTTAATTTTTCTTGGTTTCCAATTTCCAAAACCCACCTAGAGTCAACAGATCGGCGGCTGCGGCGCTGGAAACTCTTCCGACTCGGGAGCGAGCGGCCGCAACGCGTGTCGAGACGCAATTGCGGACCGGAGTTTGGCATAGAGAAGAGCAGTTTTTCACCCTTTCAAAAACGCCATAGGCTGTGATGAGAGGAAAAGCGGCTAGTAAAAGTATTTATAAAGCAATCCTTCTAATAATAAGAATTTTCCTGTTTTTTCTTAAATAACTTCTCCATCTATCTTGCATTTTACGAAGAACACAGACCATGTCACGCTCCTAAAGGGGAGGGGTCCGAAAGAATCGCTGAAAACTTGACCCATTCACGCTCCTGGAGGGAGGGTCCGAGTAAAATTGACGCTTCACAACACTTCGGGCCACACCCTGGTGCAGTATGGGGGGCTCACGTTGCTCACCCGTGTGTGCTGCGTCGCGATAGGTGAGCATCGCGCGCGACTATATGTGCGACGATGCGACATCCCGCTTTTAGGTGAAACCAAAAAATTGGCGTGTCCTGGGGCATAATTTGCTTAGCTGAGTTCATTTCTTGTCACAAACTATAGCAGTTCACTCGTATAAAGCGCTGAAGACTACTCTAAAACGTGGAGGGTTCTTAGTGTTCGCCCCGCGCGCGACACTCACCAGATCGCGACGCGTGCGCACGCGGGTGAGCAATGTCATGGAGCCGAAAAAACGTGAACACGCATACAAATGTCAAAATGTTGAATGGAGAAGGGCCGTCTAACCTAGAGGAGAGCCCCTGATCTCACAAACATCTTGAAACAAATTTCATATCCGTGATCTGAACCTCAAATAGTAGCACTAGCAGGGTCAAGCGGGGTTGCGAAATTTCGCAACGGAGGGTCGCAAAAACTGGGTCCGAAAGTGAATTGTAGTGGGGATCGCAAAATTTTCGGTCCAAAAATGAGAATATCATGGATATCCGATAAATTTTCGATTACTTTTGGTCCCCAAGGGAAAGGTCGTAGCATTCGGTTTTATGCGCTTGAGCTCAACTACTGAACAATTTTTCGGCGTCTGATACTTTGAGTAATCAACTATAAATTAGCCGGACTCGGGGAGGAGGGATCGCGAAAATGGCGTCTCGGGGAGGGAAGATCGCTAAAATTTTGGAAAAGAAAGTGAAGGGGGGACGCTCCGAGCACTAGACGAAGTTTCTGCGTATTCTTTTCCGACCATTAAATTAGAAGAGTGGAATAGTTCCGAATAAAGTGGAATAACATCTAAGGAGCACAAAAAATTATAAAATTATACATTCTGTTAATGGAACTCACCAGTAACTGATGGACTTCTAACAATCGCGACCCATCTTTGAGATCAAGCAATACATACATTCCTGAAAAAACTAAGTAAACTCAATCCCTGATCTTTTCCCCTCTTTTTCAAAATATCGCTCTAAAACAAGAAAAAAATTGAAAGAGAAAGCGATAGAGCAATAGGTGAATTAATCATTATAAATAGACAAAAAACAGGAAGTTCCTCAAATAACCTACCCAGAAAGCGAAAGCAGATTCATTCCAATATAAAACAACTTAATAAACAATGCTACTACAAAATAAAGCACGGATATTAAACAATGCCGCAATTTTTTTCAAGTTTTGCCAGGAGCGTTAGTGCGTCGTGTGTAGGCACGTATAAAACACGTCTCCACGCGCAATTTGGTAAAACTGTTGAAATTGGTGAAAAGCGGGTGCGAATTCGCAGAAATTGGGGGATTTGAGGGGACCTGACAAATCAGGTATATCGAGAAATCGATGAGAGGTTGGGCTGTTGACGGTGAGTCAGTCGTGGCCAATGGGAAGGTATGCGGCGGAGGCGGGTCGGCGTCCTGTTGCTGGGCCGCGATAGGCGGGTGTGTCGCCTAGCAATTGCGCTGACACATGCCCATCACCCAGCCTATCGATTCGCGACCTTGGCAAGCAGCAGGGGCTCACATTGGACACATCAACTAACCGCGGACGATGCCCTTTCTGTGTTTTACAGGGGAAAGCCCGCAATGTTCGTCTGGGCGCTGATGATCAGAAAAGAATGAAGAGAAAGTGAACACAAGGACAAGAGTTCTATAAGATGTGGATGGCTGTTCAATAGGATGCTAAACGTGGCACAATAGGACATTAACCGGCGAACAACCAATATAGCTTTCGAACCCAAACTCAGCTATTTCGCAGTAAACGCACCAAGTTTTAGTCGCCGGAAGGAAGGCGGTCTATGAGATGATCTGTTCCTATTGACCTGCTGGTGACAATTGAGATTTACTGACAAATCCGTTCCACTGTCAAGAGCGGAATTGCTTTTGTCAAGGGTATCTGCGCAGATTTTGATTTATGACACCCGATATATAAATTCCGACATATGAATCATTTTATCATTCAGACTGCATGTCAACATTAGCACGGTTTACTTCGAAATTTCGTTGCTCCTCGGCTACTTATTTATAAGTTTTTTTTGCTGTCTTCTGGCCAATCATGGTTTTCTACTGCTCTGTTTTTTTCAACGATTTTATTTGTCATTGGCTATAATAAATAAATAAATAAATTGTTCGAAAATGCTGTTCACAAGTGTCTGAAAGCGTTGGTTGCTTTCTGCTCTTGCAAGAAAATGTGAAAGTTCTCACAATTTTTTTCCAGAAAAATCTCAGGGACTATATGAAATTCGAATAGGTTTTTTTTTTCAAAAAAAAATCGAAGAATGAATTTGGAGTTCAACCCTTTTTATGTATATCTATAGAAACAAGGAGAGAATGAAATAAAGTATTAAAGCCTTTTGGGCAACTGAAATTCTATTCTTGTTTGTATACTCAAACCATTCGGGAATGTATCAGGCTGCTACGCAAGAAAAAAAAAGAAAACCTCAACCTGCTTCTATTTTTACATCAAAATTTAAAGGAAGTTTTTGACACTAAAAAATGTTAAAAAGGCTCTCCTTCTCTTCTTTCCTTCCATCGCAGCTGGTAACTTCCATGAAACATACGAAACCTCTCAGAGCTAGATTATAGTTCAAAAACGAGACAATAGAATTTTTCCAATGGGGCGAATTTTGCATATTTCGGCTTTTTTTTGGAAAATAAAGTGTCTCATATCTTCACTGTACAACGACTTTGGGGCACCCAACTTCATAGTTAAACGTTGTGGTCACTGCCTCATCTAAAAATGAGTATTCCATCGATTATGGATTTTTCTCAGAATTTCGAAAAAAAAATGTTAAAAGCGAATTTTGGAAAAAATTTTGATAACCGGCAATAATTACCATTAGATAAACTAAATACTTAACTGTGACATTTGGAACCCTGAAGCCGTTGTATAACAAAAAAGTGATAGAAATTGCCATTCCTAAAAACTCTAATGCTTCTAGACCAAATACGACTGTCACTGAATCTTGGCATAGTTGAATGTTAGTAGTGTTAGTTGGTAGTAGAGCCAGGACCAAGATGTTAATCACTTTATTTGGTTGACGTTTCGGCCAATCGCCTTCGTCGGAACCTGGAAAGTCAGAACATAGGTGATTTACCCTCCCAAACGCGCTTTCAAATTACAGAGGAAAAGGACGGTCTACTACGAGATATCTACCAAGCAAAGCAATAAACGATCACGCAACGCTCACCTTATCTGCGCCGAGCCAGGGTAGTATTGAGCGCCCTACGCTGCAGATGCATTGGGTGGTCAGATGGCGCGCGTTCTCGACATGAAGACGTTGAGATCTTACAGTCTACAGAGGTCAAGAAACGGGGCGAGCTCAGCTGTTATGGCTAAACACTCATCTTTTCTGTTCAATTTAGGATTTTTAGCTGTTATCCAAAACGCCTCTAAAGTTTTGCGCGCTGCGGTTTGTGGCTCCCGTGCAAGAATCCTGAAGGTCACCTCAAACTCCATGTTCTCATGACATAGTCTCCGGTCGGCCCCCAGAGGTGTGGCCGTGTTGGACTTCCTCAAACCAGCGATATGTTCCTTAACACGCGCTTTTGTGCCACCCCCGATTGCGTGGTATAGTGGATCTATCCCCAGCAGGGACCGATGCACAACCTTTGCCGCCGACACTGATGGGCGCGCTGACAACGAGGTGGGCGCCCGGTGGAAGGGTATCGATCGATTGCCGACCGTACAGCTGACCGGCAACAGCGCTTTTTCCTCTTTTTCATCCCTCTGCTGCTTTCTCCTTCCATCTTTCTATCGATCTCATAGTTTTTCTGTTTCACCATTATTAACTAAGTGTTCTAATTGCCTGTGCGATGGAATATTAATCTTAAAAAAAGAATTTGGATTATGAAGTTTGAAAGTCACGTAGTTTGTTGACGAAGACACGTGAATCAAACGCACAGGCAATTAGAACGCCTAGTTAATAATGGAGAAACACAAAAAGTAGGGGATAGATGAAAAGGTGGAAGGAGAAAGCAGAAGAGGGATGAAAACGAGGAAAATGCGTTGCTGCTGATCAGCTGTGCGGCCGGAAATGGATGCATTGTGCATCGGTCCCTGCCGTGGATAGATCCACTATATGCCCGTCCTTCCGGGAGGGGGACTGCATGATATCAGGGGTAGTGCACGTCATAAAGTGTGGCCTCTGCCAGGATGAATATATCGGGGAAACTGGTCGTACTCTGAGCACACGTGTAAAGGAACATATCGCTGGTTTGAGGAAGTCCAACACGGCCACACCTCTGGGGGCCCACCGGAGACTATGTCATGAGAACATGGAGTTTGAGGTGACCTTCAGGATTCTTGCACGAGAGCCACAAACCGCAGCGCGCAAAACTTTAGAGGCGTTTTGGATAACAGCTAAAAATCCTAAATTGAACAGAAAAGATGAGTGTTTAGCCATAACAGCTGAGCTCGCCCCGTTTCTTGACCTCTGTAGACTGTAAGATCTCAACGTCTCCATGTCGAGAACGCGCGCCATCTGACCACCCAATGCATCTGCAGCGTAGGGCGCTCAATACTACCCTGGCTCGGCGCAGATAAGGTGAGCGTTGCGTGATCGTTTATTGCTTTGCTTGGTAGATATCTCGTAGTAGACCGTCCTTTCCCTCTCTAATTTGAAAGCGTGTTTGGGAGGGTAAATCACTTATGTTCTGACTTTCCAGGTTCCGACGAAGGCGATTGGCCGAAACGTCAACCAAATAAAGTGATTAACATCTTGGTCCTGGCTCTACTACCAACTAACACTTCTAATGCTTCTAATTTTACATCAAAATATAAAGGAAGCTTTTGGCACTGAAAGTTTAAAAAATTATATTGCAAAATTCTCTCACATTTTGATTGAGAAACGACTACGGGACATCCAACTTCATAGATAATTGTCGTGGTCGCTGTGCTATATAATGATGACTACCCTGTCAAATATTGATTCTTCCAAATCCAAAAAATTTGTAAAAATCTACTTTTAGAAAACATGGTCGATGGATGGCCAAATAATCATCATTAGATCAGATACTGCCCAAAATACTCCATCATGAAGTTAGGTGACCTGAATCGTTGGATATGGAAGAGATGCTAGAAATTGTTCTTTTTGAAAAAAAAATTCTAAAAAATACAAAACTCACCCCGTTTCAGGGATTTCGTGAGGCCATTGCGGTACTACATGAAATCTAGTCTTTACAGGACTCCAACGTTTCATAAACTTGAAAAGCCTGATGGATAGGAAGGAGAGAAGCAATTGGAAAATTTCGGGCGAATTTCCAAAATGATAAAATTACGCCGAAAACTTTAGCATTTACACTAACTCAAAATTTCAGATGAATTCTCCACCATTCATTCAGAAAAAAACAAGGGTGACAGAAATCGGAAACTGATCCACAAGTTAAGGAATAATTTACTCGCGAAAATCCACCCAGAAATTCCAAACACATCATATCCATAAGAATTGATGATAGGAAGTTTTCAATTATTTTGTTTGACTCAATCACTTCTTCGAAAAGAAGTAACGAGTTTCCCTGGAGGCTCGGTCGTTTTCGTGCTCCCGTCATAGTTGGAGGATTGTAAGCCGAAGTCCCGTTTGGGTCGTCCATTAGCCGGCTTACACACTCCGCGCTCGACGGGGTGACTCAACGATGTAACATCGGCATGGATCCTGAAGAGACTTTGCGTTCCCCATTAGAGGTTGGCGCGAACTCGGTGCACCCATGTTATAGCATATGGCACCGAGTTTGCGCCAACCTTCAACAGTGAACGCGAAGTCTCTTTCGGATCCGTGCCGACGTTAAATGGTATTAAAGGCAGTGTTCACGAAAGATTCGTCTTATTTTCTTCAGAAATCGAAAGGCCGGTGGCTCATAGCAACATCGTCAACAAAAAGAACAAAAACGGACCTAGAAGAGCCCAATGCGACCCTAATTTCGTTAGCATTTTTGCTTACGGAGGCCTTGCGCAAGCGGAATTAGGGCCGTATAGGGCTCTTCTGGGTCCGTTTTTGTTCTTTTTGTTTACACTATTGCTATGAGTCACCGGCTTTTCGATCTTCGACGAAACTTCGACAGCGGTGTGACGAGGGACTACGAACGACTTAGGGGAGAACTATCGAAGCACAATAATTTTGTCCCCTCTGAGTGCTGCACATAGAAACGTATCAACTGGTTGGACCAAGTGGGGACTATGTGCGAAATAGGGGGATTACCCGGACACCCCATACTTGCGTGTCACAGAAGCAGGGGTGTGCATTTTCCGTTTGCCGATTTTCCGGATTTACCGGTGTTTTTCGGTAAATTTTGATTTACCGCTTTACCGAGTTTTTCTCGAAATTTACCGAAATTTTTACCGAAAAAATTGGGTGTTTTTTGCCTAATCGGCTTACTTCTTACTCGTATTTCACGGGCTTGCTACTGTTAAGGCATGCAATTGGCGCGATATCCTTCTTCATCCTTCTTTTTGTTAATCTTTTTTAGCCCTTTGGTCTAATTTTTGAATGCTCAAGCGATCTCTTCACCTTTTGTTTCACGTGCTTTTTCTCAGGGTTCTGAAGCGGATATTTCAGTAACTTGGAAATTTCTTTTCGAAGACCCCGACACAACACTGAATACACTGCCGTTCTGGAATGACTCCATTGTGAAATTATCGTACCCGCACCTTTCCTCACTGACCAATAAGTACTTTTGCGGGCACAGTTGAGGCGGGAAGGGTGTTTTTCCCATCTGGCCTGATTTTGAGTAACTACAGAAAGACCTTGACGACAGAAAATTTTGAAATGTTACTTTTTCTCAAAATCAAGGTCCTGCTGATCAGGTTCAGCCGTTAAGCTCAGTTAAATGTTACATAAATATTACCGGTCATTTGTGCTATCTTATGGGATACTGTCGTTTTCTAGGCCGAATTCCGGTCCGCATTTGCGGACTACGACTATTGCATCATGCGACGCGTGTTAATCGTGCTGGGACCACTTGGTCCCGGCACGATTTACCCTTCTTCCAGTACGATTATCGCGCGTCGCATGATGCAACAGCCGTAGTCCGCAGTTGCGGACCGGATTTTGGGTCAGAGAACGACAGTAGGCACCAAAAAACCGAAGTCAGAATTTTTACCGAATTTTCCATTTTTACCGTATTTACCGAAAAAAAATTCGGTAAACAGTTTAAATTACCGAAAAGAATTTTCCGCACACCCCTGTACAGAAGTCTGCCCACCCGAGTGGTGGGCCGCGTGTCCCGCGTTCGTGGCGGAGACACTTTTCAAACCTGTAAATCGATTGGCATGAGTTTAATACGAATTTTGAATTGTACCTCAGTCAGCAGTCAAGGAATGGCGCGTAAGAAAATGCGTTCGACACGCACGCCGATCGCTTGTGCGGACAGTCTCACTAGAAGAGACTTTAGGCGACTCCCGCAAATACGGTTTTGCGCCTCGCTAAATATTTTAGCAAGAACCCCAGTTCACCTTGCGCTGAAAGAAGCCCCAAACAGAGAGTACTTCAACCACAAATGTATACAAACTATAAGTATCGCATATTTATTTTAAAAATTGCAAAAACTAAGGAATGTTACATAAGCAAATTAACACGTGGCTCCAGAACTTCACGGTTGTGACCACGAACAACACGACGATTTATGCGCAACCTCAAACTTGGGTAATTAAACCCACATAAAAAATATAACAAACGATACAACAAGCGCAATGCAATGATTAACATACAAAAATGAAGAATATATGCATACAATAAACTAAGGTAACAATAAGTAGCAGACCCTCAGTGGAACCTCCTTTTTAAGCGCACAAAATATACAATTTCCCATTCCCCCCGAGTTTCTCCAAGGATTAAAATGGAGAAGCGCAAAAATCACTCAAGATAGATTTTATAGCGCAAGGAGAAAAGAGAAAAGGGTGGAAGCTTTCCCACCCCGGCATCATCGTAGTTTTATACGGAGATGGAGGAGGAATCTGTTGTTTTTGATTCCAGCGCATGATTCCTCCTCCGCGGTGGGAAATGTCATTCGAGGGCACCAAGCTGATGTTTCCCACTGATATCTGCGCGGAGAAGATTTTTTACAGAATTCTGATCGCCAATTTGGCGATACTCCCCCCTCACGAAACCTAGTGCCAGAAAAGTGAGAGGTCTCGGTGAAGGTCTCGCAGGCGACGAATGCATTCCCATCTTCCTTCACGAGCGTTGTCTAGTCTGCTTCTGATTATAGCGCTGCGTTCCGGCAAATCGCAGAGCGCCGGATGATGGCCTGGTTGACTACAGTGGCGGCATCTGGTAAAATACCTCTTGCAGGTTCTATCCCCAGCGCACGATCTTTCCAGACAGAATTTGCATCTATCAGTAGTGCGCGCAAGCTCTCGGCGTAGTTCAACATCCTTGACCATTGTGCAAGAATCCGAATAGTGAACACCCGGAACCTCACAGAAGGCACAGCGCATAAATCTTTCTTCGCTCCGAAAAATACCGCCGTTTTGGAACTTTCTCGGATTGCATCGTGGTTCTCTTTCAAGCTGGTCGATTGTGTCCTCGAAATTTCGAAGAGCTTGCTCGTTGTCTTGAATCAAAGCCTGTATACGGCGCGCGTTGTCCATTTGATCCTCTCTCACCTCTTCTTCCGCATCATCATCGTCATTGCCAGGCTGTTCCTCTTGCGCATGAGCATTGTCTAATCCTTCGTCAGCTTCGGCGCTGCCATCACTGTCTGAGTCTGTTTCCATCTCGTCAGGCGCATCAGCGTCTATTGCAACGGCCTCCATGAACGCGGCATTGTCCACGATGATTTCGTTCTCGTCCCGAATCTCGATGCCCTCCCGCGCCGACAGGGGCAGTTGTAGATGGCGCTTGAGCGAGTCTGTAGAATTGGCCACGAGCTTTTGAAGGTTTTCCATTGCAGCACGCATCTCGTCTTGGAAATGGAAATTACGAACTTCTTTTTGTTAATCTTTTTTAGCCCTTTGGTCTAATTTTTGAATGCTCAAGCGATCTCTTCACCTTTTGTTTCACGTGCTTTTTCTCAGGGTTCTGAAGCGGATATTTCAGTAACTTGGAAATTTCTTTTCGAAGACCCCGACACAACACTGAATACACTGCCGTTCTGGAATGACTCCATTGTGAAATTATCGTACCCGCACCTTTCCTCACTGACCAATAAGTACTTTTGCGGGCACAGTTGAGGCGGGAAGGGTGTTTTTCCCATCTGGCCTGATTTTGAGTAACTACAGAAAGACCTTGACGACAGAAAATTTTGAAATGTTACCTTTTCTCAAAATCAAGGTCCTGCTGATCAGGTTCAGCCATTAAGCTCAGTTTAATATTACATAAATATTACCGGTCATTTGTGCTATCTTATGGGATACTGTCGTTCTCTGGGCCGAATTCCGGTCCGCATTTGCGGACTACGACTATTGCATCATGCGACGCGTGTTAATCGTGCTGGGACCACTTGGTCCCGGCACGATTTACCCTTCTTCCAGTACGATTATCGCGCGTCGCATGATGCAACAGCCGTAGTCCGCAGTTGCGGACCGGATTTTGGCTCAGAGAACGACAGTAGGCACCAAAAAACCGAAGTCAGAATTTTTACCGAATTTTCCATTTTTACCGTATTTACCGAAAAAAAAATTCGGTAAACAGTTTAAATTACCGAAAAGAATTTTCCGCACACCCCTGTACAGAAGTCTGCCCACCCGAGTGGTGGGCCGCGTGTCCCGCGTTCGTGGCGGAGACACTTTTCAAACCTGTAAATCGATTGGCATGAGTTTAAAGGCACAGGACACCCAAAAAATTAATTTTCAGATTTCGTGCTTATCTTGGAGGCAGTCACACGATGATCACAGTGGTGTCTCTGAAATCGTCTAAAACCCCCTTTGAACAGAGTTATGGCTCTTCAAAGACGCCTAGGTTTTGAGGGTGAAAAATTGGTGGACGAGTTGTCTCAGGCCTGTATTTCTCTTTATTCCCAATCGTTGCGTGGGAGAAAGTCAGGATAAGGAGACAGTCCGGTAATGGACTGAAGAACGACGACTTGTTTGAATTCATCCATCCATCGAGCCGCTATCGAGTCCGAAAATCTGCTAGGGGGTCGGGCCTGTGGTGGTGAACGAAGGGGGTCGGGCCTGTGGTGGTCGCTTATATCTCGCTTATTTGGAGGAAATGAGATCTGGCATTTGGCACGTGTTATACCGGAGGGGTCTTCTACACAATTACATGAAAATCTCAAAATTCATATCTGAGGGTGTTTTGTGCCTTTAATACGAATTTTGAATTGTACCTCAGTCAGCAGTCAAGGAATGGCGCGTAAGAAAATGCGTTCGACACGCACGCCGATCGCTTGTGCGGACAGTCTCACTAGAAGAGACTTTAGGCGACTCCCGCAAATACGGTTTTGCGCCTCGCTAAATATTTTAGCAAGAACCCCAGTTCACCTTGCGCTGAAAGAAGCCCCAAACAGAGAGTACTTCAACCACAAATGTATACAAACTATAAGTATCGCATATTTATTTTAAAAATTGCAAAAAATAAGGAATGTTACAATGTAACGACATACATGCATACACCGAACCCCACTAATAGAATTTTCAGCTCGGTAAGAGATCTGGCGAACGAATAAATACGAGATTCATACGAAATCAATTTGGTTCGATCAGCGGAAAACAAATAAGGCCAGAGAAATTGTATAACTATACTATGGACATCCAAATACATATCGTCCGGGTCATTCAATTAGGAAGCCGCACTCACGTGCCTATAGGGCGTTAAATCATTCAATCGATATCCATAATCCATTCGTTTTCCGTGTGTTACTTTCCGGCCTAGGGATCCTTTATACTACAGCCGCCGAGTAGCGCGGCACAGCGCATTCCTGTGATATCGATCGCGCGGCACGATCGATATTATAGGATTTCACTTGGCAGCGCCTCTCGGCGGCGGAGGTATAAACGCCCCATAATGGCGTCGCGGCTTTCTAATCGAATGACACACCACATGCAGAATCAAGGAAGGACACTTTATCGTAATATGTAGTTCTACTGTTGGGATGTTTGGAACATCATTTATTGTCCATGAATAACTTTTTTTTTCTCGTAAGGGTCCGAGTACTAGGCTTACGCAGAGCAAAACGAATTTAGTAGTGACTTTGTTTTATATGATTCCAGTAGGCAAGTGGATAAGACGTGCGAAAGAGCTAGGCTTCCTCCATTTGATTCTTCCCTTCACCGCTTCCAGCAAATCTTGTCCGATTTCGATGCTGAAATTTAGTGGAAATCTTCAGCAGTATCCTCAAATGTTTCATTTCCTAGCAGAACCTCGAGGCCTCCACAGTTTCTAGATATGTGATCCCCCCAGTCAAAATTTTGATTTTTTTCTATCAAACTTTTTTTTTCCTATCAAACTTTGTAGGTTTTCAACGCAGTCGTTCCCTTCTGAGGCGGTGGTGTATAATCAGGCAGTCAACCTCATCAGCTTTGACTTGACAAGATAACTTCTTGTGATTCTTGTGATAGTACAATGGACACAGATCGCACTGAGGCTCTCATTTATATCTCTTGCTGGGAGGGGGTTACCCGCCCACTTTATTGACGCTGACCTATCACAGGAGCAGCCAAGGTCGACGTGATTGGCCAACGACAAGAAAATGGGCGGATAGTCTACTCCCAGCAAGAGGTCTAAATCAGTGCCCGCACTGATACCTAACATTTCTTTCCGTGCGTTGGCGCAAACTCGGTAGGCATATGTTATAACGCACGTGTGCCGAGTTTGCGCCAACACACAACAAGGAACCCGAAGTATCAGTGCGATCCGTGTCAACTGTATCTATGAAAAGATGGTAATGTAGCCTCCAGGACTTCATGCCGTCTCAGTTCGACTCCCTTGATGAATATGCACTCAAAATGAGGATCTTCACACTCGTTTGCTGAGCATCTGGGACATTGCCTTATCCTGTGACTAGAACCCCAATCCTGCAGTCCTTTCGCGGAATCCCGAACGTTCACAAGATTTCTGCCACCGACGTAGTGCGAATTCATATAAAGTCCGCCCGAAAGACACTATCCGTTCACGCGGTCGGCGTGCGTGTCTAGCGGCTGTCTCGAAGGCATTTTCAGACTTGAAAATCGATTTGCAGGAATATTTGGCAAATGGTGAATAATATCCTAATCAGCTCTTTTGCAGCCATAGGAAGGCTCGTTCGATATACCGCCTTCGAGAGAGCCGCTCCACAAGCACGCCAACCGCGTGGGCGGACAATTCCATTCGGACAGACTTTACAGCCTTAAAGGCACAGGTCAACCTCAGGGACGAAATTTGATATCTCCACATAACTGTGAAGTAGACCCACCATATGAAACATGTGCCAAATGCGAGCTCTCAATTCCTCCGAACAAGCGAGATATAGGAGAAAGCCACACTGGGGCTCCCACATCAGGAAGCCACTTTGGCACGCCCCTTTTACGATCTTTTGAGCTCAAGAGTGACGAAATGAGCGATGGCTTCCGATCAATAGCCCCGCTCTTCCCCTCATTACCCGCCTTTCTTTTTACTCAGGTAGGCTCGCATACATTGATTGCAAATGACGGAAGTCACAAGCCTCGGACCAATCGTCCACCATGCTACCGCAGCTCAACTTTGGAGGGACCATAACTCTAAGTGAAGCGGCAGGCTCAGTCCCGAATTCATTAAAAAAAGAGTAGTAAAGTATTCAATCATGTTACTCCAAGAACTCTTACTCGTAACTTCACCGATATATAAAAAGGGGTTGACGAAGACCAGAAAAAAATCTGACAGATATTTATTCATGAAACCGGGATCAAACTTCCGGCGACGGGCAAAGCCACGCAGTGTTCATCTTCCATATCGACTGGAAAACATTATGCATGGTTTTAATCGCGCGTCGGTACGATTCCAACATAATATTTCACGGCGATTTTTTCGAGAAGGAACTCACTTGAGTCCAAAACAGTTGAAAATTTCCAAATTTCACTTAAAACCCAAACCTAGTCCCATCGAAGAAAAAATCCCTGAATGCTTCTGACATGGCTCCCAGAGAACTCAAATATCTTACGAGCTTACGCAGCTTGTAGGCAGGGTACGCGCTGAAAACCACTCACCGTTTTTTAGGTTTGAATCATTGGTCAGGCCGGCCTGAGAACGTAGGTAGAGTTTTTTTTGGGGCACCAGCGCATTATTGTGAAGATATGAGAGATAGAATGCCTCGAATTCCGCCGAAAAAGGCCGGGCTTCCGACAGCCATGCGGGATCAAACAAGAAAAAAAAAGAAGCTTATCAACAAATGATAAATCGACTTCCACTCATTTAAGGATCACTTGCTGATAAGCTACTTTCTTTTCCCATTTGATGCCACATGGCTGTTGGAGGGCCGGCCTTTTTGACCAAAATCGAGGCATTCTATCTGCCATATCTTCACAATAATGCTTTGGTGACCCACCAAACTCTGCCTACGTTCTCAGGCGTGCTTAACCAATGATCCAAACCCAAAAAAGGTGTGTGATTTTCGGCACGTACAATGATTTTGGGTGTACTTCTAGGAAAAGGATTAGAGCCATTTAGACGCTGAAGATTTTCACTAAATTTCATCACGTACTTGGGAATTCATGGGATTTGATGGAAGGTAAACATCGCACTCGGTGAAAGGAACAGGCCGGATAAGAGAGGAATCATAAGAACCAAGCCTAGATTTCACACGCATTAGCCGAGTGATTCCGCAGGTGAACAGCATTCGGTGGATAGAGACTGCCTAGCAAGATTTTCCCGCTTTACAGTGACCAGTCGGTTCAAAAATAATGAGGTCATCACATTGTAGTGGTGAAAGTTCTGACCCAGGAGATCGTTAAGCCTTCATTCGCGACCGGCCTTCAAACATCTCTTGGTGTCGTGAAGTTCATGTGACTTAAGTCCTAAAGGTGCGCGTAGGTCTGGTTCCGCAATGTAGCTGTAGTACGCTGAGTGTTCCAGAAAGCCGTGCGCGACAATGGACTAGGCGTCCTCAGCTCAGTTCCGTCTCCTGCATCCATCAGAAATGGTCGCCCACCAATCGCTTGCTGTCAGGCTTCAGCCATGCGTTTGCCTGCGTCCTCCGACTTCACTACTTACTTCCACTCTTAACCACACTTCAAAACCCATGCTCGTGACCATCAACGGCAGTTAAATGGGCATCCATCCTTCACAAGATCCAGGAGGATCAAGAAATGGTAACTCCAGAGCCCTCTTCTAGCCTTTGCGCTGGCGGAAGCACTTGCTCCATATGCAAACCGACGCTATGCGCTGGAGGTTATTGTTCTGGGTCAGAACTGTAGTAAGCGGTTGGGTACGCAAACCTTCCTCTGATAACCTAAGCTCAACCACGTTAAACTGCCCCATGTCCACCGATGGTACAGTCCACGGCAACGGAGAAGGGCGATGATGCGGTTGCGTTTTTTTCGCTAAGCATACTGCAGCAAGTACTTGGTCGGCTCCAGGTTCGCCATCAATGAATGAGGAAACAGTTAATAATTTTTTGGATTGAGATTTTTTCTGTTTCTTTCATTTTTTGTGTTTGTTTTTTCATCTGTCTTCACTAAGGATCTTGAGCGCATTTGTGTTGTAAGCTTGGCGGGAGAGCTAGCCGTTTTCTAACATTTCCTATGCTTTTTTTCTCCGAAAATTGGGATAAAACTAGTCGTCAATTACGGCGGGACGTCTTCAAACATGGAACCGAACCAGCCATGGCTACGGTACGCTCAGTAAAAATACGCAACCACACCACTGCCTTTTCCCTCTGACGTGGACGGTGTGAGTGACGCCGTAGCCTTAGAAAGAGGATTTGAGTCAAAACACTGAATCTCCAAACTCTCCGAATAGTCCCCCAGGTTAGCTATGGTTAAGAAAACCTTCACGAAGCGTCCTTCAAGTTAAGAAAAATACTGTTACTGAAAAATCTATATGAGAGGACCTCGTTCTATCTACACATCTTCTTGATTATCAACATCTTCATTTCTTTCAACGCGAACCAATTTCCGTTTCTGTAATAAAGTGATTTATACACACATGGCCCCATACTCTAGAAAGTACAAAACAGAACAAAACAGAATCTACCCACCGGCCTAGCGATTAGCTTGTTATTCCTCACAGAATACTGGCGAACCTCACTCCTGAAAAAGAAAACCACAACAACTGATGACCTGTTAGATGTATCAGACGGAAGATTTAGCACAGAGTTGCGGACCAAATCTCAAGCGAACGCCCGACTATTTCTGAGCTAACTAAAATCCTAGACTCAGCCCTAAAACATCTCCTTCGTCACATATCATCCCTTATTGCCTCGACGAACAAGGTAAAGTCGCACTGATACTTTGCGCTCCTTATTGTGCGTTGACGAAAACTAGGTGTGCGTATGTTGTGACATAGTACCAGGCCGTCCAATAATTCCTGTCCGAAAATTTTCAAAGTTCTATAATTCTCCTTAGAAGTGTTATAATGTCAGGCAAGTGTAAAAACCTTCTAAAAGGTTCTCCAGAGTTCTTCGCTAGGGGTATATAAGGCGCAGTCGCCGCGTCTAGCTACCAGTACAAGCTAAAATGGACCAAGGTCGAATTCGTACGTTCGTGTACTACGAGTGGCTGCTGGGCAACGACACGGGCACCGCAGTCACCAACATCTGCAGAGCGTGCAAGGAGGATGCAGTGTCCCAACGCACAGTCAGCCGCTGGTTCAATCGTTTCGAGAGCGGCGACACGAGCCTCGAGGACAGAGAGCACAGCGGGAGGCCTTCTACGGTGGATGATGACGAAGTCCGTCGCTGTATCAAGGAGAAACCGTAAGCTACCACCCGTGAACTGGCGACGACGCTCGACTGCAGCAAGTTCACCATCCACAATCGACTCAACTTACTCGGCTACCACAAAGTTCTGGCCCGTTGGATCCCCCACCGTCTGACGAACGCCAACAAGCAGAGCCGCGTGGCGGTCTGCCAGTCCCTCCTCCTTCGTCCGCATCGCAAGAAGTTTCTCGAGGACCTGGTCACTGGGGATGAGAGCTGGGTCCTCTACGACAACGTCGCCCGCCGTGCCGTCTGGATCCAGCGCGGAGAAGAGCCGCTGACGACGCCGAAAGCCGACCTTCACCCGCTGAAGATCATGCTCCGCTGCTGGTGGGACACCAAGGGCATGCTGTACTTCGAGCCGCTCCCGCAAGGCAGGACGGTCACCGCCTCCATCCACACCGATCAGCTTGAGAAACTAGCCGCCGCCATCCGAGAAAAGCGTCCCCGACGGGCATCGGTCCACCTGCTGCACGACAACGCGCGCCCCCACGTGGCGAAGGAGACCCAGCAGAGGTTGGCGACGCTCGGCTGGGAGACGGTTGCCCATCCGCCGTATTCCCCAGACCTCGTTCCCTCCGACTACCACTTGTTCCGCCCGCTGCAGCACCATTTGGCTGGAAGAAAATTCACCAACTACGACAACCTCAAATCCGACATCGCGGACTTCTCCGAGCCGCAGCCCCCGGAGTTCTGGGCGAAGGGCATCGGCGACCTTCCCAATCGATGGGCCACTGTTGTGGATAACTGTGGTGATTATATTGTTGATTAGACTTGTTTTTCAATAAAGCTGAAAAAAATTAAAAATGGTGAAATTTTTCGGACAAGAATTATTGGACAACCTGGTATGTGCGCCGAGTTCGCGCCAACGGGCAATAAGCAACGCAAAGCATCATGGTCATCAGTGCCGACTATACAAAAGACACCATCTGGCCGCTTTTCTACTATCCCGTGAGATGAAACTTATCCCCAATGATGGCCCCTAACCCCTAATGCAAAACCCCCAACACAAACTCACAATGCACGTCCTAAACATCTTCGACAATTCACAGCCCATTCTGTCCTGCACGACCTGAGAAACTTCAGCTGTTGGAACCGCGAACTGTCGTCTTTACCCAGGCGAATCCAAAACCTGAACCATTCTAACTGGTTACAATGATGATTCCAGTTGCAAAACTGTCACTGCACTGAAAACTCACTCCGTAGGCCTAGCAATGAGTTCGTCTTCGGTCATCGTCATTGAAACCTCGTCGCGGCCCAGATTCAAGCCATCAAGGGCGCAATCTGCAAAGCTAATAAATACAGGCCAACAATGAGATTAATTTTGTGCCAATAAGCCGGGTTCACACTTCCATCGCGGCGCGGCGTAATGACACAACATTGGTGAGTATCCTAGTTAAGTCTTACACGATTTTTGGATGTTCTTTGCCGTAACTGCAGTTTACCATCGCAGTACACGTTATGGTATGTTTACACAAGGTGCTGAGTTGATCGCGAAACGCTTGGCTCCGGGCGAGATTGAACCAGCACATTCCCTTTCCGTGGGAGCGCCTTATCGCACTGCACCACCAAAGCCCCAGTGCCGCTCTCACTCAACTGCTCGGTGAATCTTCAGCGAGGTACCGTTCGATGTCGTGTCGCGCGTCGATCCGCATTCAAAGCATGCCGTCGCGTCACTCCGCGAAGATTCTGTGAGCCCGGCCGTACGAAGACCCCAGAAATTGGCGTTTCCAAAAAATTCAAGACCTTAGACAGATCGCCATTATGCCTTTCAGCCTCAACATCACAGAAACGTGAAGTAGGTACCAGCTTACGTATCTATGAACTAACCCACCTTTTTCACGGTAATCTTTTTGTCCTACACAGCTAAGCGACCTCGAAAAGTGGTCGAGAAAGGTTGCTAGGTATGATCTAGTTCCGCAATCGCGTTCAGTCCGCAAAGTCTCATTATCACAATTGTAAAAGCGAAGCGGTTGTTTTGAGGATGATTCTAGTTGAATTTTTCAAAAATAACCACTTCTCTTATACGATTGTGATAATGAGGACTGAACGCGATTGCTGAACTTAACTATATGTACATATGACAGCTTGATACCTCATCGGTTGCCGTTTTTAGCCCCACGATTGAAGTAAACTGTTGCTTCTTAAGAGCGGAGCAATACTCGCAAACATGGTCGAGACAACGACATAGTGAGGGCAGCACGTCCTCTACCATGTCATCAAAGACGTTTGAAGCGCTAGAAGTTGTCCTGGATGACAGTATTTGAGCAATCCCCTCTTACAAACCTGTAGGACCCTACCCCCCTACAAAACAAGGTGAAGAGAGGAGCGTGAGAAAACATATGATGGTCCAAAGTGATGGCACTGTAATGTGGGAGTATACAAGATAACTATTTTGATTGACTGAATGATAACATGCCTACCTATCTGTGGAATTCTCCATCTATAAGATAGCTGTAAGAGAGATCCGCTAGTACAGATTTCTTGGAAGTAGAAGAGTTATCCAGTATGCAGGCATGTTACCATCCAGTCGATCAAACTGTTTCTCTCGTGGACTCGCATTTGATAGGGCTATCACTCTAGATTATCACGCTTTCTCACGTTCTGCTTTTCATTTTGTTAGTCGTAGGGGTGGGACTTGAGAGGCTCGTAATACAGGATTACTCGAATAATGCTATACTGAATAGTTTTTCGGGCTTCAGACGTCGTCGATAACGTGGAATGGGTCGTGCGACCCTATTTATGCTAAGAATTGATCGGCCCGAAGTCTCATGATGGTTCAAAAAGGTTTACGGCAAAACAGCAAAATTGAGACCCCAAAATTTCCAAACGACAGCGATAATTTTCAGTAAGCTTTCGGTGCTTACCACCTTCGTCAGACCTCGTCTGCTTTGCGGTACAGTTAGAGCAGTAGAACCCCGGACCAACAGTAGCCACAGCAATAGTGGAAATCTTTAACTATTGCTGTTGCTGCTGTTGGTCCGGGGGTTCTACTGTTCTAACTTTACCGCAAAGCAGACCTAGGTCTGACGAAGGTGGTAAGCAACGAAAGCTTGCCGACAATTTTCACTGTCGTTTGGAACTTTTTGAGTCCCACTTTCGCTCTTTTGCAGTGAATCTTTCAGACCTATTTATGCTGTTGTAAGTATGCTTCATTTTACGCAAACCTTCCTCCCCAACAATTCCCCACATGCCCTTTCCACAAAAGCTGTAACCAATGCATGCTGCCCACGTCACAGTTCTAGTATTAACCGTTAACCTAGGCCGACTCATATGGACACTCACATAGTCTTTTCCAAACAATACGAATCGCCTGATTGAGTACAGGGTAATCACCCTCAGCACACTGTGAGCATGCCTCCGACTTCTCAGAATCGCTAAACAACTTAAAGGATCGATAGGCTTCTTGGCTTTGCTGGTTTCTTGTTTATGAAAAGACATCACATCGTTCAAATGTTTCAATGCATGTTTCCCCTACATATATGACGACCATCGATGCTCATTTCATCCCTGTTCGAACAACTGACAATTTAAGACTTCTCAACCTCATCCCTGGTCAACCTTTGGCGGTATAGGTATTGACTTCGATGGCTCCATCTTTTTTTTGACACGGCTAGTTTCAAAAATTCAAATTTTGGAATTTTCTCATCAATATTAAACGCTCTATAGATTCCTTTTCTTGAACAGCCCTTACCTATGAGCACACATACTATCTGCTCGGGTAAATCCAGCAACTCTTCTTTCTTTCCTGCATTACCGGCTAGTCGGCAAGCATACCGCTTGATCTCTCCAATAGGGGACGTCGACTGAAGCAGATCAGTGAGAAACTTTTGCAATGCATTTTAAACAGGGACCGGCAACAACTGGCCTACCTGCATTAGATAGTTCCTAAAGAAGTCTGTCACATGAGATGCCACATCGTCCTCTGATGTTCTTGTGCTGCACCGCCACCTCTCCATTATGTCGTTCAATACTGTTTGCTGAAATAAGTTTTCAGTCTTACTTTAAGAGTAGGAATCAACAAACAAGGAGGTGATTTCCCCACCACAAAACATCCGTCCGCCCTGATTATCCACTTCCTCGTGAGATTGCTCGAAGAAAGGCGGTAAGCCTCTGGTAGAGATTTCTTGGACAACTTAGACATATGGCTGTTTGCCTGATGCAGTTCTCGACGTAATCGAACATGATCAGCTAGGCAGTGATCCAGCTAAAAATGAGATTGATGACACAAACAACAGAATTTACTCTACACGATGAGGTACTTACCGCAGTCGAAACTCCAACGAGGTAATCGGCTTGACTGAGAACAAGCTCAGTGAGCTTGCATACAATCGCGTCCGAGGAGGTTGGCACAATAGCTGCGTCTCTTTGCAGTTTTTTAGCAGCATTCATGTCTACTCGGGTGCCTTTGAGTCTCTCCGTCACCAACTCCTGAAAATTGATGGACTAAATTAGAATCAAAACTATGCAACTTTACCTTTGAAATTTTCTTCAAGAGAATGTTCATTTAGGTGTTGACATCGTCTGACACCGTTTGGTCAAGCTGGCCATTCCAGCTGAAATGCACTTTTCTAGGATCATTTTTAAACGTAGAGTCCTAATATGCTCATTACAGCTGCCTAGGCTCGCTCTCACGTAAGTTATGGGCGTTTTTCAAGGAACTTTTAGGGTGATTTTAAAAAAAAATCGGATTCGGTTCAGAACTTGTTTGTAGGCGTAATCTAGGGTACTGAACACGAATGTGGAATCCGTTTGTCAAAATTCTTTGGTTAACTGTAGCTTAAGGTAAGTACCATGCTATTAAGGAGGCGAAACCTACCTTAATGATTCGAAAATCGATAAATGGACAACGGATTCGTATTCAGCACCCCAAACAAACCCCACATAGAAACTTTGAATCAAACCTGAGACTTTGACCAAACTACCGTATACCCGCCGTGAACTGTCAAAAATCGACAAACTGACATCGAATTCGTGTTGGGCACTCCAAATAACCCCTAGAGAAACGATTTGAGCCACATCTGTCTTCAAATTCCGGAAATCGTCAAAAGTCGTTTTTGCCTTCAATTTTTCTACCGGCGGTAAGCTTTAAACGAATTTAGCCAAAAATTTCTGAAAATCGACAAATAAACCCCAGATTCGCAGTCAGCTCCTCAAATAACCCTCCTGGGAGAACTTTAAGTTAAATCTGGAATATTGTTCTTCAACGCTTCAAGAGCCCTCTAACTGGAGGAAATTAACGCGCAACCGAAAATCAGTACAAGTCCAAAACGCTATCAGTCTGCACAAAGTTCGGAAAACGTGCTTTCACCCAAACTTTCCCTAGAGGGGTTGTTTTGTGCCCTGAAAACGATTATAAAGTCCGTTTTCGAATTCTCGAAAGATTAATGCCCTTTCTGGAGGGTACAATAGGTACGAAAACCTGAGAAAAATAGCTTTCTGAGTGATTCTAGGCAGCTGCGAAGGACATATTCGTAATCTAGGTCAAAAATGATTATGGAAAAGTACATTTCAATAGGAATGGCCAGCTTGGCCAAAACCTTGTTAACCATATTTGAAAGCATGTATATTGCCTTCAAGTTGTTCTCTGAGAGAACCTACTACAAGATCCTTCAGCACACCTGATATTCCACTCCGCAATCGTTTTCACCAACAAAACGCCCAATAGCGGACAGCGACATAATGTTGCTTCTGATGATTGAGTCAGCACGATCTAGAAAAACATCTTTGTAGGTTATTCGACATGTCGTACACCAGATACCGCTAACCTTTGAATGACAGGCTCCCATTGGCAGCCACTTCATTGCAATCAGAACCTGTTGGGCGGAAAGAGTCATTGATCATGATAGCACTAGATGAGCTCGACATCGTTTGCGAACGAGGGAAGTCCACATCTGGATATGGATTAGAAGAGCTCGCTGGATCGTTGTCAGAAGGCACTAAAGTTGTCGATGTTGTCATCTAATTTAGAACAAAAAAAAACAACTTTGTTTAGTCGATCTCACCAAAGTAGTCTTCATCATCTTGCATCCAAGCGGCGTTTGAGTGTGGTTCGGCGTACCGAGATCCTTAATTGGAAAAGGTTTGGTATTGCTATCTAACAGATGAGGATTGATAGATAATTTCTCACTCTTCGAGGTCGGGTGGCAGAACGAATCCTCACTGTAGGAATCCCTAGTTGACTGTAATAGTTGCTTTAAGGACGGCATATACGCTCATAAAGACCGTTAGCACTCAAGAGATCACGCGCCCCACGCCTAATCTGCGCAGCCGACGGCGCGCACTACTGCCAATAAATTCGGTGGATTTTAAAACCAGGATTTTCGTTATGAATAAGCAGTGGAAAAGAATTTTAAGGTGTCTCATATTTTCCCACCAGTGGCATTAGCTCTTTTTAGCACGAGTCTTCCAGCTACAATGAGAAAGAACCATATTTTTCTGTTGTTCTATGGACAAGGGTTGGCCGTGTAATAGATTGAATAGAATTTTTCTCGAGCAAACGACAAAAAATCGAGTTCATAGCTTGGGTGGGCAGTGCGGACAGGCGGTTTCTTAAGTGCTGAGATAACAACGTATCCCCTGTTCCCAAGTGAAATTTATTAGGGTGAGTCATAAGTTCTTGGAATTTGTTATTTTTATTTTTTTCCTAAAGACAAGGTAACAAATTTATTCAAAGTAAGAGCCATTACAACGAACAACTTTCTGCCAACGACGAGCGAGACTTCGAATACCGTAGTCGTAGAATGAGCGCTGCTTCGATGCAAAAACAGCGTCCAACTCGGTCCTCAAGTGCTCTTCGGTCTTAAGCTGCTTTCCCCTCAACCAGTGTTCGAGGCTTCTGAATAAATGGTAGTCCGATGGAGCAATATCTGGACTGTAGGCTGGATTAGGGAGTGTTTCCAACTGCAGCTCCTTCAATTTTTCTTGAGTTTTTTTCGCTATGTGTGGGCGGCAGTTGTCCCAGAGCAGTAGGATCCGCTCACGTTTTCGTCCATTTTTCTCCGCGTTGGTGACCATTTCCTCTAGTTCTTGGCAGACGTAGTAGCATCTAGTCTTTCCTGGCGGAAGTAATTTCCAGAACACAACTCCATCAGTGGACCAAAAAACGGTCAGTAGACTCTTTTTTCCGTGGATATCCCGACGTTGCACAGGATCTGGCGACTCAAAGGGCTTAACCCATTGCACAGACAGGTCAGGATTGTTATAGTAGCACCACTTCTCATCACATGTAATGATGCGACCAAAACAACTTCCTTTGTGGTGCCGTTTCAGTAGTTCTTGACAAATGGCCATCCTGCGATTCCTGTCGGTGTCGGATAAAGTGTGAGGAATCAAGGACGGCTTTTTTCGGTCTCAGTCCCATATTGTGTAGCTGGCGAACTGCGGTCGACTGCGAACTCCCTGTAAGCTGGGCGAGACCTCTGCTGTGAAGGTGCGGGTTTTTCTCCAGCTCATTTGCCGCCAACGTGGGGTCGTGAATTCGTGGCCTTCCACATCTCGGCTTGTCCTTCAGAGAGCAGCTGCCGGAGCGAAACTTTTGATACCAGTTATACACAGTACTGGCAGCAATTCGATACCTTCCTTCGTTGGCCCATATTTCCTTACCAGTTTGAGCAGCTGTGAAACCTCTTTCGAAGTAGTGAAGAATCAGTACGCGGGCGTGCTCTTTTTCCGACATTTTACTGAGCCACGAATGGATTTTCGAGGGCTGGCAGCTATTGATTAACGAGGTTTGATCTACCTAGCAGACAACCGCGCACGAGTGGCATTTGATCTATTCGCGCGCGAATTAATATGAATTTTTGAAAAATTACAAGAACTTATGACTCACCCTAATATTTTCGTTCGTCGCATGCGTCTGTGCGCGTACGCTGCGTCTCCCTCTCGCCACACTTTCTCGCTGTTCTTACCCTCGCTACGCACAAGCGTGCGAGGGAACAGAGTAAATTTGGCTCCGAACGAGAGGATAAATCGACCCGCGCGGCTACTACCGGAACGCCAATTTCATTGGGAGCGCCTAAAATTCGTAGGGTGGGGAACCTATAGTATGACGACTTCAGATTACTGAAGTCGGGTGACCCCGGCGAGGTTTCAAAGCTTCCAACGGCGTTGGCTTAGTGATAAGAGCACCACGGAACGTTTTGTTCCTCTCTTACCCATGTTCACGACCGTCTGTGCTGCTTTTACGAAGAAGTAAATTATGTAAGAAGCAGCCCAGATGATCGTAACTCGGCGATGTTAAGGCAAGGCTGCTCACGTCAAAAAATGCTCAGACTGTTATGTCAGTCCTACTTACCGTTACTGTGTTGCTTGGGCCTGCCTGATCCAATAGTTCAACTGCGGAAGTGATATTCGACCGCTCAGCTTCTTCCGTTTTGACATTTGTCTAAATAAATAAAATACGCCAGGTATAGTTCGGGTAACCAGAAAGGGGATAACTGCGGACACCTCAGCAAACTGCGCTGCGTCGTGTGCGCCAACGAGAAACGTGGTGATCGATCGGCGCACGCGACAGGCGCGCGGCCTGTTGAGTGGTGGGCAGCTACCCCTTTCGTGGATACACCCACTATGAGAAATACCTCAAACAGGGTTGAGCAGGCCGTTGTGGCGATTTTTGTCGCGGCCACGCCCCCTCCCATTTCCCTCTTTTTTCAAAAAAAATCCCAAAATTTTACGACCCCCTGGGTGCATACACCTCACACGCGACTGACTATTCCTACCTCATTTTACCTTACCATGTGGTTTGAAAAAACCCTATTTTACCAAAAATCTTACGACCCCTGTTCTGACCAGTCACAATGCTGCTCAACCCTAACCTCGAAGGTTTTCGAAGTTGCGAAACGAAAAACTCACCAAATCCACCGTTGCCACCTTCCTCAACTCCTGTTTCACTGCGAGCCCCGAATGGTTTTCACCATTCGTTACTTCACCATTAAAAGCAGAATTGAAATGTTCTTGTGGAACCACTGATGGAACCCCAGATTCACGAATGAGAGGTACATTTGGGGCCGAACAATCCTGAATGAACGCCTGTCAAACAATAGAAAATAACCTCGCTTCGGGATTTGAAAAAAGATCGAAAAGACAATTTTTTAGAAACTTGCACGCTTTATCTACTGAACCCACGCTTCATACCTTTATTGGTGAGTCCACGCATGTTGATCTCGACGAAGCCGAATTTTTACATCGAGGGCAGAGATCTTCGATATTCTTCGCGATGCCCACCAAGGTATGACAATGATCGAACTGAAATTGCATGAAATCCTAAGCATTTTCAGGAAACGTTTTGAGCCAAAAGGCGAACCCGATATTGAAATTACATTAGGTTGATGCAAAAAGTTTCCGTACTTTTCACGACTTTGACTAAAAAACATTTATTTCAAAAACAAACAAGGCTCACTCAACAAAATAATTTCCATCACATTCAAGGATCCTTCACCACCGATTGGGCAGATAATGAATTCCCGACGCGCAGAACTCTGGCTGTTTCGAGTCGAAGCATTCTTCTAACAAGATTATTTTGACTTCGTCATCGTTAGTAAACTGTTTTCTATCCAGGAAGTGCGCAATCGAACGGAACAGATGGCTATCGGAAGGGACAAGATCAGATTTATGGAGGGCGAGGAAGAACTTCCCAGCCCAGGTCCAGCAGTTTCTGTTCGCCTTCTTCACGACAATGCTCGACCACACATATCTCAGACAACCCGACAGAAACTGCTGGACCTGGGCTGGGAAGTTCTTCCTCACCCTCCACAAAGCCCAGATCTTGCCCCTTCCGACTACCATCTGTTCCGCTCGATGCAGCACTTCCTGAATGGAATACAGTTCACTAACGATGACGAAGTCAAAATGGCATCAGAAGAATACTTCGACTCGAAGCAGCCAAGGTTTTATGCGTCAGGAATTCATGATCTGCCCAATCGGTGGCAAGAGATCCTTGAATGCGATGGAAATTATTTTGTTGGGTGAGCCTCGTTTGTTTTTGAAATAAGTGTTTTTTTTTACTCAAGGTCGTGAAAAGTCCGCGAACTTTTGCATCAACCTAATATTTTCGGGCAAACTTTGAGCATATCGAAATTGATTATCAAGATTGAAACACTTTTTCCAATTTTTCGATATCGCACGATACTTATACTTTATCCCGCGATGTATAGCAATCTGTACTGATATCTGGGAGTGATGAAAACTATATCTGGGACTATAATCGTTAGACTGAGGACAGAGTAATTAGACCCATAAACGATTTTTCACATTAGGTGTTCACGGCATTATATTTACGCTCAACTCAAAAATGGGGTTGTTTGCTTGTGAGTTCACGAATTGTAAAGAAACAGCAAAAAAAGAGTTCAGAATAAGCTAGAATAACGGTTTCTAACGTACGTACAGGTTCAGAACGCGGACGATTTTACGCGCCCCGCTAGTTTCCACAAGCGCGCGCAAATGGCGAAATCTGCGCGAATCGATCATGCTGTCGCGGCCGTTTTGATCGTTATCTGGCAGTTCTCGCTGCTTTTTTTTCGATCCTATCCCTCCAGCATCTGCCAGCGTAGTGTTTCACAGTGGAAACTCAAAAACGAGACTTATCGTGGACACTGCCCTTGAGGTTATTTTACCCTTAAAAAATCGCGACGGAAAGGAAATCCGTTTTATTCGTCTTTAACCTCTGCTTCACATACGCACGCGAGGAAACCATGAGAAATCCGTTTTAACACATCCTAAGCCCGAATCTTCGTTTGAATCGAATAGAGAGCGGTTTTTCGAAGGCTCTAACAAAAACGTCGGTGTTCTCAAAAGAGGGAAACAGGGATGGCCAGCCGGCACACTAGCCCGGGAGCCCCTACAAAACAGCTGTGGTGTCCCGATCAGGGATGTGCGAAATTTACTGCTTTATGCCCCTTTCAATTCGATTTTTCTTGAAACTTTTCTTGGAAATTCCGCACACCACTGGTCCCAAACCATAGAGGGACCAGCTGCGACACCATATTCTGCCATCGTGGGTCTTGTTAACTAGATTTAGAGTTTTAAAGGAAGGAGGGCAGCTCCCTTCAAATCACCTCACTACAGGAATCCCACAAGTGTTTTAAGCTGAGTCTCCGAAGACATTGATCAGAGGAAACTAAGGATGGAACTCTAAAAAGTTTATTTGCCCAAAAACCAAAAGTATTATTCAAAAATAAAACTCAATCAGATGTCAAATGTCGAAAAATTCATTCAGTGAATTTTTTGGTGAATAGCGATTCAAAAAAAAATCAGTTCACCCCTAAATCTTAAAACCCGAAAAAATACTTGGACTGATGTCAGAAACAATACAAGAAAATGTTTTTAAAAATGTTAAACTGACGAGCAATTGATGAACTTCCATTAATCGTGAGCCATCCTTGAGATCGAGCAGTACATACATTTCTAAAACGCTAAAAGTTTGAAAAAAAAACAAATCCTTCTGTTCAGAGAAAAGCGAAAAACTAGAAAACAATGCTGAAACAAGGAATTCTTCAACTAATAAAGGAGACAACAATAGAATCCAGTGAAGCTTACTTTGTACAAATGGAAGATTGGAAACTATAAAATTATCAGCATAAAAACCCACATAAAATGAACCTAAACAGGAAATAGCAACATTTCTTAAACATAAAAATATAAAAAATAAAGCGGTGTATTGAATGGCAACTTCCGATTGAGGCGTCTAATTAGGGTTCTCGTGTGTACCAACATACCTCACACGATGACTGACGCGCAATTTTTTTGAAGGGGCGCCGGCTCTCCGAAGTGCTCTCGAGCCTTCGGTGAATGTACAGGTCCGTGGCCTTTTTCCTCAAAAAAAAACGTGTAAATTCAGGTGCTATGTGGGAAGGGGGCAGGGGGCACTATGGCGCGATGGACTTGGCCACGCCCATTTTACTGTGCCGCACTAAATTTGAGCACCTACCCGGGGCTTCCCTCCCCTGCCAAAATCAGGAGAGTCGTTGCGGCACGGAAAAATGGGCGGGGCCAAGTGCGATACAACAGTGCCCCCCCCTCCCACATAGCACCTAAATTCAAACCGCGGCTGGCGTGGCGGTTTAAATCTCAATCTCTGAGAATTAGTGCTCCGCGCCAGCAGCGGTTTGAATTTAAACGTTTTTTCTTGAGGAAACAGGCCACGGACCTAACTATAAGTAAGTATGATAGATCACTTTTGGGGTCAAAGCAGTGTTGCACTGATTACTGCTTGCCTTCCTTTTTTGGAACTTCTCGGTCCCTTCCACACACAATTTGGGGCATTACGGTGGGTTACGGTAGCTGGAAAACAATAGTTCACCGTAAGGCCTTCTTCAGAGTTTCGGAGTTCGATCGCTGTGCGACGCGACCGAATGAAACGCCGGAATCATACTTCCCGCGACGCGACGCAGTACTGGTCATGTACATCGACAGAAAATCAATATGCCTGCAATATCGCTGTCGCTCGTCGCGCGAAGTACCAGGTTGTCCAATAATTCTTGTCCGAAAATTTCACCATTTTTAATTTTTTCCAACTTTATTGAAAAACAAGTCTAAGCCCAGATCTCCGGGGGCTGCGACTCGAAGAAGTCCGCGATGTCGGATCTGAGGTTGTCGTAGTTGGTGAATTTTCTTCCGGCCAAATGGTGCTTCAGCGGTCGGAACAAAAGGTAGTCGGAGGGGGCGAGGTCCGGGGAATACGGCGAATGGGCAACCGTCTCCCAGCCGAGCGTCGCCAACTTCTGCTGGGTCTCCTTCGCCACGTGGGGGCGCGCGTTGTCGTGCAGCAGGTGGACCGAGGCCCGTCGGGGACGCTTTTCTCGGACGGCGGCGGCTAGTTTTTCGAGCTGATCGGCGTTGATGGAGGCGGTGACCGTCCTGCCTTGCGGGAGCAGCTCGAAGTACAGCATGCCCTTGGTGTCCCACCAGCAGCAGAGCATGATCTTCAGCGGGTGCAGGTCGGCTTTCGGCGTTGTCGGCGGCTCTTCTCCGCGAGGGATCCAGACGGCACGGCGGGCGACGTCGTAGAGGACCCAGCTCTCATCCACAGTGACCAGGTCCTCGAGAAACTCTTTGCGACGCGGACGAAGGAGGAGGGACTGGCAGACGGCCACGCGGCTCTGCTTGTTGGCGTCCGTCAGACGGTGGGGATCCAACGGGCCAGAACTTTGTGGTAGCCGAGTAAGTTGAGTCGATTGTGGATGGTGGACTTGCTGCAGCCGAGCGTCGTCGCCAGTTCACGGGTGGTGGCTTCCGGCTTCTCCTTGACACAGCGACGAACTTCGTCATCATTTACCGTAGAAGGCCTCCCGCTGTGCTCCCTGTCCTCGAGGCTCGTGTCGCCGCTCTCGAAACGATTGAACCACCGGCTGACTGTGCGTTGGGACACTGCATCCTCCTTGCACGCTCTGCAGATGTTGGCGACCACGGTGCCCGTGTCGTTGCCCAGCAGCCACTCATAGTACACGAACGTACGAATTCGACCTTGGTCCATTTTAGCTTGTACTGGTAGCTAGACGCGGCGACTGCGCCTTATATACCCCTAGCGTAGAACTTTGGAGAACCTTCTAGAAGGTTCTTACACTTGCCTGATATTATAACACTTCTAAGGAAAATTATGGAATTTTGAAAATTTTCGGACAGGAATTATTGGACGGCCTGGTATGATCCCGGCCAAAAGGACCGGTCGCGGCGACCGCTTCATGTGCGGAAAATTACAAGAATACAGGAATCGTGATCAGTATCTCAAGGAACCCCTCGGTGCTATCGCAAGCGGGGGGGGGGAATCACATAACGTCACGCTTGGCCTCGCAATTTGAGAGCCAGCCCGGGGTTTTCCTCCCTTTTTGATAGCAGGGCAGTTGTTTCGGTGCGGCAAAATAGGCGTGCCCCCTCAGGGTGGAATCTCAGCCAAATGTGACGCCTTAGGCCGAAATTATACTTCAGTGACGCAGCGACTCAATGACATGCTTTGAATACGGATCGACCCGAAGCGTGGTATTGATCAATGCTTACCAATGTCATCGCGTCGCGCTGCGATGGAGGTGTGACCTTGGCCTTAAAACCGTACACGCGCAGTAACCTACCGCAATCTTCCGGAAAAAATTAAAATGAACAGCATGTTCCTAATCAGCTTTCCCAGTAAAGCACCTGCACGGAGCGTTTGATGCGACAAGAGGAATAGTGTCGAAAATCGCTACTTACGCCCTATTTCGGAGCTGAATTCGCTCGGGTCTATCGCGTGCGTAAGCGATCGGATGCCGCTTATCCTTCTCCCCACTCTCTCGCTGTTTCTACCCTCGCTCCGCTCTCGCACGCGAGGGAACATAGCAAATTTCACTCCGAAGTAGGGGTTCACTGCCTTTCGGCGTCGCGCCCGTAATCGCGGACGTATTAAACACAGTTAAGTGCCTAGTATTTTACCAGTCTTAAGCTTCGATATGCTTACTACATATCATTAAACTATTTGTATTATTATACTTTCAACGAATTACCTCATGTGCATATCAAAACATATCAATATTGACATGAACTCGAGTTTTCACTCCCCTTCAGGAATAGAAGGAGTTAGTGGCCTGGAGGCACATTCCTCTTTTTAAAGTCTGACTCCAAACTGAGATCATTAACGAAAATCGGCGGTTTCGAAAACGCGGCAGGCGCGAGTCCCTAAACTAAAAAAAACCGACATGCCCCAAGTCTGTAGCTAACCAGGTAACCCTCGCATCAAAAGTTTTTAAATTACCCCAAAAATTTTTTTCGGATACTCTTTTCAGATCAATGAGTGCTTCAAATATGCTTTTTTTGAATATGCTACATGGCGAGTTTTTACTGAAAAAAGGTTTTTCTAAGGTTTGGCTCGAGTGAATTATCATCACACAATGCTTCGATTTTCTGTTGAAAAAAATCATTAAGCTATCTGAATTTTTTTCCGACTAGTTATCGAAATCGATAAAGTCAATTTTTTTGTGGACAAATCGTCAGATATTATCATCTTCAAATTGTACAAAATTTGGAGAAATCTCATATTTGGTTTTCCGATTAAATAAAAACATGAAAAACCGTGTACTCAAATCTGAGGATGAATCGAATACTAAAAAAAATTAATTGAAATCTCAATTTAACCGATAATTTGGATAGGACGAAAATTTCATATCCAAGGAAATCCAGTGTTTGAACGCTTGCACATTAGATATACTCTAGTATTATTCTGATAATTTTTCAATTCAATCCCGATTGCAGTACCTACCCTAACATACAAGTAAACTTTCTACTTTCCCGAAATCTGAGAACGGAATTTTCCAACTTTAGAAATAGCTTTCTTGGGCCCTTCATAATACTCTTAGGGTATATTATGGAGTTTCAAGATGTCAAAATAACGTTTTGGATGTGATTTTGAGGCAAGTCATGGAAGTCCCATGAGAATGCTAGAAAACGATGTCACTGCAGCAATCGAACTCTCGTCGAACTTTCATGATCAAATGTCTTTAACCGCTGCGCCACATCCTGCTGATCCCGCTTGCTTGATCATTGACCAACTTGGAATACACGTCGCGGCCGTCAAAGTTTTGCACCAACAGGATCAAGGACTCGAGCCGAGCTACAGTTGTGTTCGAGTGAGATCGCCTTGCTGTGAACAACGCGAGGGGCTCCGTCGCGGCACGCGACGGGTATTTTCCAAGGAAGGGAGAAGTGAAGGGCTCGGCCGACTTGCTCCGAGCTCCTAAGAATTTATGCCGGAATCATACTTTCTGCGAGGCGCGACAGTGACCATGCAAACCATGCATATCGATTTTCGGTCCATGATGAACACTCCGTCGCGTAGCCTGTGGCGCGGAGGGGTATGTTCCTGGCCCCAGGCTGTTTTTAGAAAATAAGATCATTTCTGAAGACAACATTTCACAATTAATAACACTCTATTGAGTTTTATTAACAAAAGAGAAATCAAACATGGTACACTAAATTGCAACAAAGCAACAGAAAAAGCTCTTCAAAAGGCGAAAATTGAGGGAAAACCGGCTCTGACAATCAATGGGTATAGATTCTCTAATAACATGCTGTTGGATATAAAATATCATTCTGATCAATGGAGGTCACAAACAAGAAAGAATGACATCAACACCGGAAAAAAACGGATATTCAAAGGGTCAATTGTAGAACATTCACGGGGAGATCACGGGTTCATAAATCCTCTACAACCGGATTCCTCAAACTAGAACATAACAACCATTTATACATAGAAATACATTCATATTGTCACACGAGAAGCACGATATTAGTCATATTCATACTTACATCGCAGCGTCACGCCACGATATGGTTTTAATCGTCCTTTATACTTTAGCCGCGGAGCGACGTGGAAGAGCGTGATGATAAATGTGGCGCAGCGGCGCTTCAATTCGCCATATCACTGTAGGGCTGTAGCACGGTGCCCCATGCGACCTTTGCGTTCACTATTGAAGGTTGTCGCAAATTCGGTGCCATAACATATCCTCTGGTTCCGAGTCAAATTTACTCTGTTCCCTCGCGCGCTTGTGCGTAGTGACGGTGGAGGCAGCGAGAAAGTGTGGGAATGAAGACACGCAGCGTACGCGCGCAGACGCACGCGATGAACGGAAATAAATTTCACGCGGAAACAGAGGAGTGGTGCACCGAGTTTGCGCCAACTTCCTATGGGAAACGCAAAGTCTCATTATGATCCATGCCGATGTTACCTTTTCTGAGGGGTCATTTATACTCACGCTGCCGAGCGGCACAGCCCAGTGCATTTCTGCAGTATTGGTCACGCTGAGCGGCACAATCGATATTATAGAATTGCACTTACCCGCGCCGCTCGGCAACGGAAGTATAAACGACGCCCGAGCATCGCGACTTCGCCCAGGCGTTGCACGCGTGCTGCACCACTGACAAATCCTCAGTTGATAAACTCCACACGTGCTGGGCACCGATTGCACTTGCACAGCTGTACTCGACTAGCTGTACCAATTGTACTTGCGCCAAAAGTATACGCGACCCTCCACGCAGCGCAGCTTCGCGCAAGAGTCACTCACTGGAAAATGTTGGATGGCGCAGCACGCGCGCGTCGCAGTGTGGGCCTCTGCAGAGAAGCCTTCTAGCGCGATTTGAATGGCTTGACATGCCGCGCCACTTGCCTTTCACCGCAACACGGTAGAAGTATAAACGACAACAATGTGGCTATCGATGAACATTCATTACGCGTCGATTCAAATTCGATGAATGTCATGGCTCCGCTCTCATGATAGAAGTATAAAAGCGACCTTCCCGAATCACGCAGCAGCGCCATGGGACTGCGACAGTCACACAGTCAGACATTAAAAGAGTTTACGCAGCCAATGGATCTTCATTCAAAACGGAAGCGTGACCCGGGTTCGCCCTGTGGTCACCGATGCTGGCATACACAAATAAACTTACGCGCGCGAGTTATTGCAAAATGTGCATACAGAACATTGACGTGCGCACTAAAAGACGCAATACGCCATCGTCGCTCTTACGCGCGAATGTGCACGATATGCCGCGCTGTATTTGAGGGTGAATTTTTCGACGCGCCTGGGTCAGCGCGGCTGTTCGCGCACGCCTGCGCGTCAAAGCGATGAAGGCGTACGCGCTGTAGTCGCCTTAGAATACCCGATGAACGCCTCTCGCAAAACATGAAATGGGCCAAATTTAAATGATGGATGCCACTTCAACCATCAACTACACGACATACATAAGTCTTGTCTGCAATTACACACAGACGCTTTTACCCGGCTAGCTCACATCCTGTTGTAGCAGTCGCGATAGTTCACCCTGCACGGCGTACTCCATATTCATGCTGTGACTGGTTTCTCGTGGCGCTTGCGCAGGCGTTTTCCGCCGCGCATTCGCACCAGGAAAGCACACCTCCAACAGAGCACGATACTCCTCCTTCAGCTCCCTTCTGAAAAAAAAATACAGCAAAAAGTAATTTCGACAGAATAATGAGTGCACAGAAACTGTCCCCTACCCATGGTCCAACGGCTCAATATAGCCATGTTTCGGATGAGCTTCCCTCACATGAGCGTATGCCAAATATCGCCGCGAGAACGGCGCGCGACAAACGGGGCAACTAAAAAGATCAGACATTAAAAGCAGATTTCAAACCAAAAGAGACAGAAATGTAGACGATTCATAGACGCTCTGCCTTTGCGCGAGCGGTCGCGTAGCGGCAATCTCTAGCTAATGCTATTTTTAGAAAAAAAACACCTACCAATATTGTTTCTTCGATGCGTGTAACCGCGCGTGTCGCGACAGATGGTTGACAAGATTCGCGTACTGTCCCTGACGTGTGATCGCCTTCTTGCACAACTATAAATTCAGATTTCTTGATATGGAGCAGCTTCAGTTTTTTTTCAAATCTTATTGGACCTTACCTGACATTCGAAACACTCCAGCCCGAGCATCTCGAGTCGAGCCTTCCTCGATGCGCTGGTTTCGCTTGGTATTGAATTGGATGGGGCGGATTTAGCCGAACTGGATGCGTGTTGCTTTGGCATTGGTGAGACCTCGCTGCTGGCCGGCTCCTGCCCACCAATCTCCAGATCCAAGTCGTCTTCGTCCTAGAAATCCTACTTTGGTTAGAAAAACCTCGCTGCTCAGACAACAAGCCGCTCAACGTCCAGCTAGACGGCCGGCATCTTCAACGAGATAGCAACCGTGGAGCACAGAATTCAAAGTTTTGTCGTCCGGCTGTATTGGCTATAGTGGGCGCGGTAGTGCCTTACATGGACGAGAAGCCTGCTTAAAGGCATCGTACGCGCTGAAATCCACTTTCCATTTTTTATGCTCAATCCCTTCCTCGGGCCCCTGTGAGAACGTACAACGAGCTTGGCTGCTCAAAAACGTACCATTGTGAGCATAGAGAAAGTGGAAAGTAAGGAATTCCGTCAAAAGGGGCCGGCCCTTCCGTCAGTCATTTGGCACTTTCGCAATATTTGAGCAGAACGTCGTGTCGCTAAGTACAGGGCATGCCACTGTACGCTGACGCACCGTCGGACGAAAGTGGCATTATCGACTGGAAATTTCTCGTCACACAACGAGCGATTGCTTCCAACGCTGCGCCAATGGACGAATTGTAGAACTGTTCCTTGCGCCCTCCGCGTAACTATCCCGAGTCGATGCCGGCGCGAATTTCAAATGATTATCAGAAGTTTTTTTTAAACGTTTTTTCTTGAAAAGTTAACGTTTTTGAGCGGGCTTTTCGCTACCTTTAGTCACTATAGGGGGCTAGCAACTCAAAAACGCTTAAAAACGAAACATGGTTCTCAGCGCGTACGATGCCTTTAATACCGAGCGACTATCCTTACTGAATTTTATGGGCTAGGCGTGAAGTCCTAGAACCGAGATGCGGCGACGCGGTAGACACACCGACCTGCGAAGGAACCGCACACCAACACGCTAGGACTTATGGCTTATTTCGGTGATTCGAGCTTTGAATCGAACGGATTTTCGCGTTTTTCGGTGATTCGGATTTCGGATCACTCGTATTTTGATGCTTATTTGGTGAGTTCCTTCATGAAAATTCAGATTCATCCGGATGGATATCCGAGAATGAGTTCGACGGATCCAATGTACAGTGGCTGAGTACAAATCTAACTCTTACATATTTTCTAGTGAAATTTACTTAGGTCTGTTGCGTTTGTACCCTCTGTTTCGAAGGCAAATTCAACTTGTTCCTTCGCGTGCTTGTGCGGAGCGAGGGGAAACACAGCGAGAAAGTTTGAAAGGAGAAGGCAGCATACGCGCACACACGCACGCGATCGACATCAATAAATTTCAATCCGAAATAGAGGATATGCGAACGTACGCTGCACTTGATTCTCCTACCTACTCTTTGAATGTCCCTACTCTCGCTTCACAACGCAAGCGAAGGAACACACTGGAGTTCGAGTTCGCTTTGAAATAGGAGGCACTGTCGTTCTCGTAGCCAAATTCCGGCCCGCAATTGCGGACATTGGCTGCTGCGCCACGCAGCACGACAATAATCGTGTTGGGAGAAAAATTAGTTGCGCCAGGACCAAGTGGTCCTATCACGATTATCATCCTGCTGCGTGATGCAACAGCCGTTGTCGGCAAAAGCGGACTGGAATTAGGATCCGAGAAGGACAGTTGTTGTTGTTGCCCATCTTCCGCCATATACACTGATCCTGGATCCAGCTCCCGGCACGTAGACGACATAATCGAAGCAGATTGGAATCCTCTTCTTTGGAGGATCCCGGGATGGGGCGTTACTCAAACCTCTTTTTTTCTTTTGTCTTTCTTTTTAGCTTTTTTTATTTTTATTTTATTTTTTTTTAGCTTTTTTTTGTTTTTTTTTTCATACTTATATGATCAAAGTGACAGTCAATGAATTATCAAAGTGGCAGAAAATTGACGACTTCCACTGGTTTGAGCCAGAGATCTTCGATTGTAAGGTGCGTTGGCTTTCCAGAGCATGAGAACATGTGAAGTACTGTGTGTTCCTCGAGCCCGCAGTCAGGGTAAAGTGGGTTATCGGCTGCTCCTATCTTATGCAGATACCATTGCGACTTCGAGTAGAAACCACTCCGGAGCTGGGATAGCGCTGCCCGACTTGATCTTGGCAAAGTCTCCTCCTCCTTCGCAATCTTCGGCGGCGGTCCACTTAGCAGGGGAGAGTTCATAGTACCCAAGAACTCTTTTACAAACTCCTTGTGAACTTCTTTCCGAATGCTCTCTGCAGTTCCAGGTCTTACCGACATTGGCTTAACAGATCTGACATGCTTCCTGATCTGTCTAGGCGGTTCCGACTTCTTCATCATGTCGTGCGATGGGTGTTCTGGGTCCATTGTCGCAACCGTACGATATTGAAGAGTCAGCATCTCATTGTGAGCTTGGACTGGCATGATTCCCGTCTCGTTACTCAGGTGGATGGTGGTCGCCATAGCCAGGCTTCCCGTCGCGGTCCTCAAGGCTGCATTTTGACACGCTTGTAACCGGTCCCAGTGAGACGATGCAATGAGCGGGCTCCAGGCTGGAGCAGCGTATGACATCACGGATTGTCCGATGGCACGGTAGGTCAATGTGAGCAGCTCTTTGCTTTGTCCCCAGTTCGTTCCTGCCAACGTTTTCAGGAGGTTCGCTCTTTTAGCCGTCTTCTTACGAACGGCTTCCGCATGTAGTCGTCCCGTCATCATAGTATCAAAATGATAGCCGAGAATCGTCGGAATTCTTTCGTGCGTGATTTGCGTCCCATTTATGAACAGCACGTACTTGCAGTTAGAACGACAGTACTTGCAGTTAGATCCATTTTCAAATCTGCGAAAGATTACCGTAGGCATGCAGTAGGTGGTTAGTGCTTCTAATCTGACTGACTCTAAACCAAACCTTGTTACTTAGCAGGCTAAAGATCTTTCGCCAAATCTAGCCGAGCGGATGGGCCAGACGCGATCACTTGCGGCGACCGTGCTGCATTTGCGAAACCACCGATCAACAGGATTTCGATCAAGAGCGACGATCTACTGCCGCGGCCCCGTGCAATGACTTGACTGAATTGACGAGGGGTCTATACAATACCATCTAAGTTTTTAGTCCAATACGCCACTAACCGAGGTGTTATGGAGGGAGAGAAGGCTGAGTTAGTGAAATTACAAAATTTTAGGAGACGTAGTGAATGTGCGCGTAAGGTTGAGCGTTTTTACGAACTATCCAAGTAAACGGGGCGTGCGAACAGCGTAAAGGTTGCGTATCGACCGCGAGATTGTCGATGTTCAAACGAAAATTCGCGCGCGGTCAGCGCGCGTTATAGCGCGGTCAATACACGTAGTCCCGCGGTCGGCATGCGTTGCCACGCGGTTGGTAGGCATTACTACGCAGCCGATGCGCATTGCCACGCGGTTGGTATGCATTGCTACGCAGGCAGTGCGCATGGCCACGCGGTTGGCATGCATTGCTACGCAGCCGGGGCGCATTGCCACGCGGTTGGTAGGCATTACTACGCAGCCGGTGGGCATTGCCACGCGGTTGGTAGGCATTACTACGCAGCCGGTGGGCATTGCCACGCGGTTGTTAGGCATTACTACGCAACCGGTGCGCATTGCCACGCGGTTGGTATGCATTGCTACGCAGCCGGGGCGCATTGCCACGCGGTTGGTAGGCATTACTACGCAGCCGGTGGGCATTGCCACGCGGTTGGTAGGCATTACTACGCAGCCGGTGGGCATTGCCACGCGGTTGGTATGCATTGCTACGCAGGCAGTGCGCATGGCCACGCGGTTGGTATGCATTGCTACGCAGCCGGGGCGCATTGCCACGCGGTTGGTAGGCATTACTACGCAGCCGGTGGGCATTGCCACGCGGTTGGTAGGCATTACTACGCAACCGGTGCGCATTGCCACACGGTTGGTAGGCATTACTACGCAACCGGTGCGCATTGCCACGCGGTTGGTATGCATTGCTACGCAGACGGGGCGCATTGCCACGCGGTTGGTAGGCATTACTACGCAGCCTGTGGGCATTGCCACGCGGTTGGTAGGCATTACTACGCAGCCGGTGGGCATTGCCACGCGGTTGGTATGCATTGCTACGCAGCCGGTGGGCATTGCCACGCGGTTGGTATGCATTGCTACGCAGCCGATGCGCATTGCCACGCGGTTGGTATGCATTGCTAGACAGCCGGTGCGCATTGCCACGCGGTTGGTATGCATTGCTACGCAGCCGATGCGCATTGCCAAGCGGTTGGTAGGCATTACTACGCAGCCGGTGCGCATTGCCACGCGGTTGGTATGCATCGCTACGCAGCCGGTGCGCATTGCCACGCGGTTGGTATGCATTGCTACGCAGCCGGGGCGCATTGCAACGCGGTTGGTAGGCATAACTACGCAGGCGGTGGGCATTGCCACGCGGTTGGTATGCATTGCTACGCAGCCGATGCGCATTGTCACGCGGTTGGTATGCATTGCTAGACAGCCGGTGCGCATTGCCACGCGGTCGGTAGGCATTACTACGCAGCCGGTGCGCATTGCCACGCGGTCAGTAAGCATTGATAGGCGATCAATACGCGTTGTCCCGCGGTCATGTTGCCACGCCTTAAGATCCCGATCCAACAAGTGCCAGATCGTGGGGATCGTATTTGCCCCGTCATCGATCTTCAATCTTCCCAGAGTTACTGACTGAATACTAAATAGAGAAGCTGAAGACTTACTGCAATGCTGGAACATGCAACGTGACTGGATCTCAACAATTCAAGCGCGGATGTGATGATAGATTGGTCCGTCTCCTCTTCCATGGCTTCAGTCTTCGGACTTTCAAACTACAATAAAAAAAACCTGTCAGTGATTAACCACACAATAAGTCCTTCAACCAAACGAAAACACCCACCAGATTCATTGTTTCCTGCTTCACCTGGGTCTCTGACTCTATTGGCTGAGGTTCCGCCACAGGTGAGGTCTTCGACCTTGGACGCTTCGAACGGCGCTCGGGGATCGGTTCGTCTTCGATGGTAATTTCGGGTATAAATCTGCCACCATTGGCGAACTTGTCATCCGCAAAGAGGGAAACCTCCTCCACAAAAAGTCCCTCCGACGTCGGCTTCGAATCTGGCGTGAACGATGTCGTTGGGGTTGGAGAATCCTAAAATTGCAGAGTTTTCTCCGAATATCCTGCAAAATTGTTTTTTTTTTCGTGAGACCGTATAGTACTAATACCAAACCACTTACCCCCAGGGGTGGATCCTCACTGGTGGTCGTCGTTGTGGCCATAGTCGCCGACCTCTCACAACGTGGACAGATATCTTCCAGACATTTTGTCAGACTGACAGCCGTGTGCCCATGAGTGAACTGTAAACCGATAAAACGTCATACACGCTCTCTGCTCCTTTCGCGCAGCACTTTTTGTGCGAGCCGCGTGCATGCACGAGCAGCGGTAGGTACGCAATTTCAGACAGCGGGGGTGAAAGAAAGCTAAACTCACCAGTAACTCAACGACTTCTGACAGACGCGATTCATCTTTCAGGTTAAGCACGACATACATATCTGAAAAGGTGAATTCAGAAATAACACAACATAACGCGGCATAACAAAACATAACCTAACGTAACAGAACAAAATACGACATAACAAAGCATAACATGACATGACATAACATAACGTAACGTAACAACATAACGTAACATAACAAAACACTACACAACATAACATAATATAACATAACATAGCATAACATGACATGACATGACATGACATAGAATAACATTACATGACATGACATAGGATAAAATAACATAACATAACATAATATAATATAATAAAACATAACATAGCATAACATAACATAACATAACATAACATGACATAACATAACATAAACACAACATCACATAACGTGAGATACCATAACATAATATAAAATAACATAACGTGAGATAACATAACATGACACCACACAAGGTAACGCAACATGACATAACGTAACATAACATAACTTGACATAACATGACACCGCACAAGGTAACGCAACATGACATAACGTAACATAACATAACATAACATAACATAACATAACATAACATAACATAATATAATAAAACATAACATAGCATAACATAACATAACATAAATATAATATAATAAAACATAATATAGCATAACATAACATAACATAACATAAACACAACATTACATAACGTGAGATACCATAACATAATATAAAATAACATAACGTGAGATAAATATAACATAACAACATAACATAACATGACACCACACAAGGTAACGCAACATGACATAACGTAACATAACATAACTTGACATAACATGACACCGCACAAGGTAACGCAACATGACATAACGTAACATAACATGACATGACATATAATATAATATAATATAACATAATATAACATAACATAACATAACATAACATAACATAACATAACATAACATAAACATAAACATAACATAACATAACATAACATAACATAACATAACATAACATAACATAAACACAATATAACATTACATAACGTGAGATACCATAACATAATGACTTACTTGACTTAATCGGTTGGCTTTCGCCTGACGCGGTCATTCCGCATCTTTACCGAGGTGTGCCGTCCTAGTAGTCAGCCGTGTCCATTTTTCACGGTCTTCAGCCACAATTTGAACACATTCCATCCAGCTGTCACTATTCCATTTCCTGCGAAACGAAACATCGCGCCTGAACTGTCTTTCGATGCCGAGTGACTTTAAATCCTCTTTAACCACATCCGTCCAGAATTTTCGCCTACGCCCAGGTGGCCGTTTCCAGACAGGATTTGGAAGCATTTTTAAAGCGTGTTGTACGAGACGATCCGGCGTTCTTCTTAGTATATGCCCGAGCAGTCGAAGTCGACTTTCCATTGCTGCTTGAGATGGCGTTAGGAGATGCTGGCACCTCCCTCGTGTCAAGCGTTGATGTACTGCGTCGATTTCCTTGTAAAGGTCTTCGTTATGGCATACACGCGGCCAGAAATATCCAAGGAAACGTCTAACACGCTTCCTCTCCGTGCAATCCAAGCTTTCCATCTGCGTTTTCGGTGCTGCCCACGTCTCCGATCCGTACATCATGATAGGGCGAATAGCGGATAGGTAGACGCGCAACTTGACTTCCTTCGCGATGGTGGTAGACCACAAACACTTGGTTAGAGAATTGAATGCAGACGTAGCTTTCGCACATCGTTGTCGAATATCCGCTGCATAACTACCATCGTTCTTCAGCAAACAGCCCAAATAACAGAAATCGTCCACCAGTTCGATACGTTGTCCGTCCACACAAACTCCAGTTGAAGGCCTCTGAGAGACCCACATCTGCTTGCATTTGTCGGGACGAAGACGAAGTCCATAGGCTGCGGCATACTTCGAAACGAGGTTCACAATCCTTTGCAGTTTTGCGTTGTTTTCAGCGAATAACACAATGTCGTCGGCGTACTCCAGGTCGACAAGGGAGCGTCCTGATGGTGTTAGGATCACATCCGCAGGAAACTGTTCTGCAACTCTACGCATGATGTCATCAACGGCGAAGTTGAAAAGAAAAGGTCCTGCAACGGCTCCTTGCTTTACTCCTGTTCTCACCTCGAAAGCTGACGTAAATCCGACAGGTGTGCGAACTGCTGCTGTTTTTTCTTTGTTCATGTCCTCGATTAACCGGAACATACTTTTCCGGGACTCCATCTGCTCGCAGAGCATTGAGCAATCGATCACGATGAGGAGAGTCGAACGCGGCTTCAAAGTCCAAAAAGCAAGCTGTAATGGCTTCGGAAAACCGCTGCCACGATTCAATTACTCTTCTCACGACGAACACTTGGTCGATGGTCGATCTTCCAGGTCGAAACCGGCTTGCTCATCTCTGGTCGTTCCTTCACGATGTTTGATAAGTCGCTCGAGAATGATACGTTCTAAAACCTTGTACATGACACGAAGTAGAGATTCCTCTGTAGTTCTTAGGATCCGTGACGGATAGCTTCTTGTGAAGAGGTACGATGATCGCATGTCTCCACGAATCGGGTATCCTTTCGCTCATCCATATGGCACGGATGGTGTTGGTCATTTCACGAATCCCAGACGGAGGAAGAGCTTTCAGCATTTCAGCAGTGATGTTGTCATCTCCACCTGCCTTTCCATTCTTCATTTTCCGGACACAATCCAAAACTTCAGACTCAGTCGGCGGTTCCTCACTGACATCGTAATGTGCTCTCTGAACATGCGGGAGCTCAGGTACTGATGGCGCTGGACGATTCAGTAGTGAACTGGAAGTAATCCTTCCATATTGGCAGCGTCGCATCACCAACTGCAACTCCATTGGTAGTGTTCAAGACAGGAGAACATCTCTTCATCTTCCCGCTATACTGTCGCAGCAACGTGTAGGCTTTCCTCGGATTCTTCTCCTCCCAAGCCTTCTCGAACTCCTTAGCTCTACACGTCCACTCTCGTTCGCGGTCACTTTGAAGCTGCCGACGCAACTTCCTCCTCAGACGCTTCTCCTCCACGAAGTTTCCTGCAGTTCGGAGAGCACATACTCTGTTGTAGGTAGATGTTGTTTCTTCTGAGACGTAGGCGAACTTCTTCTTAGGCTGTACAACCGGGAGTGCCTCTTTCGAAGCGTCCTGGATGCATTTGACAAAAAGAATCCGCGTCGCAAAGTTTCTTCTTAGTCCGTACTCCGATGTGAATAGAAACGCGTTGTCGGAAATTCCTTCTGCACTCTTCATCTCTGAGACTTGTCATGTCAATCCTCTGGAGAGGCTGAGCCCTCGCTTCCTCTTATGAATCCTCGCAGTGAAGTTCAACAGAACAGGACGGTGATCCGAATCGAATGCGACATCCCACACAGCTCTAGATCTTCGAATGTCCGATACTGGAATATTCCTCGTCAGGACATAGTCAAGCTGTAGTTTCAAAGTTGTCATCTTCCGCTTCCGCTGCTCTTCTGGAGATAGCCGGGTTGGTCCCTGCCACGTAAGCTGATGGCGGCGATGATTCCTCTTGAATGTCGATGCAATAATCAGACCACTGCGTTCACAAAAGTCGACAAGGCGGTAGCCATTGTCCGATGTTTGCTCCACTGGGTAGAACCATTTACCGAGTACTTCGGATTCCTGATCAAGTCCCATCTTCGCATTTGCGTCAATCCCCACGACAACAGCATGTTGACAAGGTATCCTGGCCAGCAACGTATTGAGTTCCTCATAAAACGCATCCTTCGAATTGTCTTCGGCGGTTTCAGTGGGCGCATGAGCACTCACTATCCACAGATTGAATCCTCTGTGATCCCGCAGTCGTACGAATGCATTCCGACACGACGTTGAGCCGAACTCCTTGACCATACCATTGAAATCCTTCCTTACAGCTATTGCACAGCCTCCCACTCTCCTATCGTCAGCGTTGCCGCAGTAGATGGTGTACTCTCCGACGCTGATGACGGGTCTATCCTGAGGCGGGTTTCCTGCAAAGCAGCAAACGGTGCATGGAAATAGCTCAGAAGTCTGGATAGCGCAGTTTTTTGGATATCACTCGACAGCGATCGACAGTTCAGGGTGGCGAAATTGTGGCTTGTGGCCAAAGACTCCATGACTCCCTAGGTACGGATCCTAAGGTGTTATGGACCAGAGGCCTTAGTGTGCCGGACGGCGACACCTTTATGCAATGTGCGGGATACTTTCGCGATATAGTTGTGCACGCTATATCGCTCGAACGTTCCCTGTGTACACTCAAACGTCTGCTGGGTTCAGTAGAAGCAGGGGCACCAACGAGCAGGTACCAACAGACTTGTATACACACCCCCACCATAACATAATATAAAATAACATAACGTGAGATAACATAACATAACAACATAACATAACATGACACCACACAAGGTAACGCAACATGACGCAACGTAACATAACATAACTTGACATAACATGACACTGCACAAGGTAACGCAACATGACATAACTTAACATAACATAACATAACATAACATAACTTAGCACAACACTACACAATACAATATTTCATAATATCACATAACATAACATAACATAACATAAACATAACATAACATAACATAACATAACATAACATAACATAACATAACATAACATAACTTAACACAACATAACTTAACACAACACTACACAATACAATATTTCATAATATCACATAACATAACATAGCATAACATAACATAACATAACATAACATAACATAACATAGCATAACATAACATAACATAACATAACATAACATAACATAACATAACATAACATAACTTAACACAACACCTCAATACAATATTTCATAATATCACATAACATAACATAGCATAACATAACATAACATAACATAACATAATATAATAAAACATAACATAGCATAACATAAACATAACATAAACACATTACATAACGTGAGATACCATAACATAATATATAATAACATAACGTGAGATAACATAACATAACAACATAACATAACATGACACCACACAAGGTAACGCAACATGACGCAACGTAACATAACATAACTTGACATAACATGACACCGCACAAGGTAACGCAACATGACATAACGTAACATAACATAACATGACATGACATAACTTAACATAACATAACATAACATAACATAACATAACATAACATAACATAACATAACATAACATAACATAACATAGCATAGCATAACACAACATAACATAACATAACATAACATAACATAAACACAATATAACATTACATAACGTGAGATACCATAACATAATATAAAATAACATAACGTGAGATAACATAACATAACAACATAACATAACATGACCCCACACAAGGTAACGCAACATGACGCAACGTAACATAACATGACATGGCATAACTTAACTTAACATAACATAACATAACATAACATAACATAACATAAGATAACATAACATAACATAACATAACATAGCATAACATAACATAACATAACATAACTTAACATAACATAACATAACATAACTTAACACAACAGTACACAATACAATATTTCATAATATAAACATAACATAACATAACATAACTTAACACAACATAACTTAACACAACACTACACAATACAATATTTCACAATATCACATAACATAACATAGCATAGCATAACATAACATAACATAACATAACATAACATAACATAACATAACATAACATAACATAACATAACATAGCATAACATAACATAACTTAACACAACACTACACAATACAATATTTCATAATATCACATAACATAACATAGCATAACATAACATAACATAACATAACATAACTTAACACAACACTACACAATACAATATTTCATAATATCACATAACATAACATAGCATAGCATAACATAACATAACATAACATAACATAACATAACATAACATAACATAAATAACATAACATAACTTAACACAACACTACACAATACAATATTTCATAATATCACATAACATAGCATAACATAACATAACATAACATAACATAACATAACATAACATAACTTAACACAACACTACACAATACAATATTTCATAACATAACATAACATAGCATAACATAACATAACATAACATGACATAACATAACATAACATAACATAACATAACATAACATAACATAACTTAACACAACACTACACAATACAATATTTCATAACATAACATAACATAACATAGCATAACATAACATAACATAACATAACATAACATAACATAACATAACATAACATAACATAACATAACATAACATAACATAACATAACATAACATAACATAACACAACATAACTTGCGCAAAACGATGTACCTGCGGATTTGTCACCCTGGGATACGATTAGGGATTGCGTGCACAAGAGGACATTCGATTAATTACTCGAAAACCGCCACCGCTGAAAAAAAATGAAAAAGTGGATTTGTCGCAATAACTTTATATCAACTGAGAGGAGATACGGAAACAACGAGTGATAGAAGTAGACTAAGGCCCTGTCAGAGTCGGCTGAGCCGACGTAGGCAGCCCGGTCGATACACACAGAAAGCATTGGAAATGGGGTGCAAAAAACACCCGGTGTGGCCTACTAAAGCCCAGCGGAAGTGATGACGATGGTTATGTGGGCAACAGGATTGCACCTGTTCAGAGAAGTAGTGAAGGAGAGTGAAGTGAAAAAACGGAGGTAGCAGTGTGGATAGCTTTCTAGTGATAGGCCTCTTTCAGAGTTGGATCGCTGTGCGACGCGTTGGGATGATAACCATGAGCATCGATCACGATCGCGTCGCACGTCGATCTGAATTCAAAACATGCCATCGCGTCGCACAGCGATCAGACTCTGAAAGAAGCCATAGGCAACGATCCATTATCGGCCCGCCCACCCGGCTTTTCTCCACGTATTGCATGGATATCGACCGAATCGGCCACACCAGGTGATTTTCTACATCGCCCCACCATTACGTTCATACGTATCGACCGGGCAGGTGTTGGCGGGTGACGGCGGGCTACAGCGGGTTACAGTTGCAAGTAGCACCAACTCTGACAGGGGCCTAACACATGAGGGCAGTGTTAGGAAATGAAGAATCCTGACCTCTAATTGTTCTCACTTTATTTACTTTTCACAGTGCAAAAAATCCACCAGCATTTTACTTGAAAAGTTGGCAATTCTGCAATTCGTTAGATGATTATCAATCAGTAGTTAAGTTAGGGAAATATGGGCAATACACAGATAAATTGGCTATTTTTCATAATATCATGTAATTAAGTATAATCAGACGCAGAATATGGTTTGTGTCATATCCTAGAGAAGCCGCGACGCATCGCTATCTGTCGAGCGAGGCGGTCGTTTTTCCATTTCCGCAGTTTATTTTTCACAAGACAGTCTGTGATTTAGGCATCACAGCTGCTTCACGGTTTCCAAAAACCATGGCACGAGCATCATTGAACTCTGCTAATAACGGATTGCGTCAACGCATGGTCCGCGGTTGGTCCTCTACTGGCCCCCTACTACGGCAATCGATGCGTTTTCGGCCGATCCCTGTTTGCATCGGCGACCCCGTGAGCGATCGATACGCCACTGGAGCCACTGAAAAATCACCAGCTGGACGATGGATTGGCGCGGTGGATGAGTGGCGGCAATGCCGTATCGATCGCTTACGGGGTCAGCCGAGAACGCGTCAATCATCGTAGTAGAGGGCCAGTAGAGAACCAGTGGCGGACCATGAGTTTGTGCACTCCGTCATAAACAGAGTATAATACAATGTTAATGATTTTTTGAAATTTCAGACAGAATTTAGGAGCCTTTCGCATTGACAGCCATAAATAAGCGAATATGTTCAAATCTATATGTAATTAAAGACAATCAGTTCAACTAAATTAAACTGAAAACATTAGAAGAGAGGTTGTAAGATCGAACTGAATACATTTTTAGAAAATTCTTTGAAAAAAACAGTTACATTATACGAAAACCTTGTTGTAGAAAGGATATGGTCAAATGCATGTGTACTCTACTTCAGAAATAAAATCACTTCCTTCCTTCGCGTGCGTGTGCGAAGCGAAGGTAGAGACAGCAAAACGTTTTTCGGGACGAGGAGCAGCACACGCGCGCATATGCGGCAGATTCGAGTAAATTTATCTTCGAAATGGAGGGTACGGCCAACCTTTTTTCATGTCTGGAAACACATTTTTATTTGATTTTTTTTAAATTACGACTGTCAACAGAAGCACAACAAGCTATGTTCACAACACAAGTCCTGACTGAAAATGTACCTCGAATCTATATTTTTATCCAAGTTCAATACTTTTGAGACTGTCATAAAAAATTCAAAGCCTCCCCACTTTTCAATAAACGACGCGTATCTGTACTAAAAACAGGTTTAGTTCACTGTTCACAATAACCGATACGTTGGCAGTGAATCACAAATCATTTTCAAATGTTCAAAGTTCACAACTTCTAGAATCACTCCAAAAATCAGCCCAAAACTGGACAAAGAGTCCTCAGTTCAAAGTGATACCCCCCGAGGCTAAAATATGGAACTCATGTGCCACACCGTAGAATATTTAAACGAATTTAGACACTCCAGACGATTAGAAAGCCACCCTTTATCGAATCAACAGCATTCGTTGAATTACGGTTCCACTCCTACATACTGCTGAACAAATTGGAGGCAGTTGTGAATGACCTGATGCAGCGCGAGCGGTCGCGTCGCGCTGATTGCCGACCAATAGCTGCTAGCCCGCTTCACTCGCATCGAATTCAAGGAAATCGTAGCGTTAGCTGATCTGTTTTTTACTAAATGCAGAAAATGGGAACGGACTCCTCTGAGAGTTTTGGCCGCGAAATAGCCGGGAAATAGCCCACCAGGCTCCGCAGCGGCTCCTGGTGGGCTATTTCCCGGCTATTTCGCGGCTATTTCTCGGATTCTCACGGAACGGACAAGAAGTAGCCGAGAAATAGCCGAGATATAACCGAGAAATATTCAGAAGTAAACAAAATTAACCAAGACGCAACCGTCGCCGGCTCGCCGAGCCAACATCTGGGGCCGCCAGCGGTTGGGCGGGGCCTCCAGAGGCTGAACGAGGTCCAAGTACCTCCAACTTGGGTAGTTGAACCGACGGAGGTGCTGAAATCTAAATGACTCTGGGGTGTTCCGTATATCTGCCTGGAGAGCATTCTTTCTCGGCTATTTTGCGGCTATTTCGCGGCGAGCATTATTTGGCGGCTATTTTGCGGCGAGCATTATTTAGCGGCTATTTCTCGGCTATTTCGCGGCTATTACGAGGCAAGCAGGCATTTCGCGGCTATTTCGCGGCTATTTCTAAACCAAAACTCTCAGAGTCAGCAACATACATAAGGTTTAGCAGCTACAGCGTATGCTTTTTTTCAAATTCTTCCTTACTCTCCCCAACAATGCCGGTAGCATAGGTTCGGAGGTGCATAGAAAAAATTTAGCGTAAATATGGTTTTTCATATTTAGGACCTCATTTTTACAGTCCTTCTGGCTAAAATTCGGTAGCTGGAAGCACACAATATTGAATTTTTGTAAAGAATTTGTTTTTTTCCTTTTTTTATTTCTAAAATTAAATATTTAAGAAAATTCATAGGTTAAGACTATCTAGCTCAGATGATTTCGGGTGGAGCAAGCAGCGGAGCGGTTAGTCATTACAAAATATTTCGCCATTTTTTTTCGAAATTTCCTTTTTTTTTGAAAATTTTCGAAAATATCGCCATGATGAGCCTGATAAGCCTTACTTCGGCTAGCTCGAAGTGATGGAGAAAAGCTGAGCATACACAGCAAAGTTGAAAAATTAGTGATAACAAACGAGAACTAATTATTTTGTCACAAAAACAATTACCGAGCTTGCGGAGCGAAAAGAACAGAAATTATGTTCGTAACAACTCTGACGGAATATCTGTGGTCTTGAAAAATTAATTTAATTATTTAGTTGTTACGCTCAAATGAATACAAAAAAAACAAGAAAGTAGGAAAATGAGTTCAAAAAAAAAACAAGAAAGTAGGAAAATGAGTTCAAATCCGTGGAGAATGCTTGTTCAACATAAAAAAAAATCCCGAAAATCACCGAAAACGGTCGAAAACTAGTTAGCTAAATGACCGATTTTCTTAAAGAAAATTCAAACGTTATCTAGGAAGTGACCAACTTTCCTCAAAAAAAGTTCTGCCACAATCGAAAACTTTCCCCTAACCCCAAAAAAAGGTACCTCATCTTGTCAAAGACATCGCGATCTGTCCGGCATCAAAAGAAAAGCAATTCAAGGAGGAAGTGGTCTAGAATCAGAGTTTTTTTTCAAATTTAAAATGAGTTAGAAAACGCTCCCAATAATCTAAAAAGGTGAAGCCACAGGAAATTTTCAAAAATTACTCTATTTTCTAAAATTAAGTAGCTACGTAGAAACACACAATTTTGGATTTTTGTAAAGAAATAGAATACTGCCCCAAAGTTACCGCAATCAAATATAGAAAAAAATCAAAGATAAATATATAAAATACTGGAAAACTGAATACTTAAAAATTCAAGATAACCAACAAAAAAGTATTAAATTTCAGTTTTTTTCATACCAAATAAAGTAATAAGAATCAATGGCTTATTAAAGCTAGATAGGTCTGCATTCAAAACTTGTTTAAGACGCATACGAATAATTAACGAAAACAAAGAAAAACGCTTTCACTGGTAAAAGGATGAGCAATCAAAAATCTGTTTTTCGGAGAACAAAAAATTGTAAAACTTAAGTTTCGCACCCGAAAAAGTATGGCGGAAATTTCGTTCCGAATTTCGACTCTGTAATGGAGATCAAAACCTAATTCTTCCACAGTCTACTGAAATGGGTGGTAGGGAACATGCCGCGAAATTTCGCCAATAAAATGCTTAAATATTATTTTTTATAAATTTCAAAAACCAATAAAGTTTTAACTAATCTAAAGCCTAGCTTGCTCGAATGAGTCCGGGCGGAGCAAGTAGCGGAGTGGTCGGTCATGGCAAATCAGTGATAAGGAGATTTTGACATGATGAACCCCATAGGCCTTACTTCGACCGGCTCAAAATGATGAAGAAAGGCTGACATACATACATAGGTACGCAGCAGAGGTAAAAAATCAGTGATAACCAGCAAAAACTAATAATTTCTGTAACAGAAACAACTACCGAACTTGCAGAGCAAAAAAGCAACCATTATGTTTGTAAAAACTCTGAAGGTATAACTGTGGTCTTGAATCTCTGAAAATCTCTGAAAATCTCTGAAAATCACAAAAAACGAGTAAAAGTTAGCCAGACAAATGACTGATTTTCTTATAAAAGCTTCTAACGTGATCCGGAAAGATCCCGATTTTTATCTAAAAAAAAATTTGTCGAGTCAAAAAACTTCCCCCTTACCCGAAAATGGTACCTCATCTTGATAAAAGATTTCACGTCCTGTCTCGTACGATGACTAAACCAATTCAAAATGAAATTGGTCTGAAATCCGATTTTATTTCAAATACGGCAAAAAGAAACGCTTCCAATAATCTGAAAGGGTAAAGTGACAGGAGAATTTTTGAAAATTACTCTTATTTTCTAAAATTAATAGCTGTGCAGAAGCACAAAATATTGGATTGTTGTGAAGAAATAAATTATGGCTCTTGAGTTATTGAAATTAAATATTGAAAAAAATCATAGGTTCATAAAAAATAGACTGGGAAGCTAAATACTAAAAAAATCAGGGATAATAAAAAACTAGTGATTAGCTCTGTCACGAAAACAACTATAGTCTATAAAACGGCAAAATTCGCATGGCTCCTACGCGTGCTGATGCGGAGCGGAGGTTAGAGATAGTGAGAGAGCGGAGGGCAGACGGAGGCTGAGGCGCCGCGCGCTCAGCTCGCACCTCGAATGATGTGAATTACCGGACAGGGGCCTTCTACACACCGAGGAGGAGTTGTCCCGCTTTTGACGACTCTAATTCCACTCGGGACCACTTCGCTCGCGTTGAGGCGCGTGACATTTCAAACTGCAAAAACGGGACAACTCCTCTCTCGATGTTTAGACAGCCCCTGTCCCGTGAATTACGACGGTTTATAGAGGGAACAAACAGGCGAAGCGAAAAAGAGCAAACACTATCCTTATCGAAACGCAGACGGTATAATTAGGGTCTTAAAATCCCAAAAATTACACCAAAAAATTTCAAAAATCAGACAATTTACCCATTTTCTGATAAAAAGTTTCTAACAAGGTCTGGAAAATGTCCCCTTAAAAAATTCTGCCAGGTTGAAAAACTTTCTCTTTACCCTACAAGAGGTATACTAATTTGTTGAAATGCTTCACGATCTATTATGAAAAGCAAAGCAACTTCAAGTGAAGCTGGTCTAACTATAAGATGAGATTTTATTCAAAATGTAACAAAAAAAGCTTCATTACCCTTGAGAGGTGTAGAGAGGTGCAAAAAGATTTTTTCCGAAAAGTAAAAAAATAGTAAAAACCTAATTTGTAACCTACGAAAAACTACGGCGGAACCTCCGCTATGAATTTCGACGGTCCAATGAAGACCAACCCATAAAAAGCAGAATTTCGCCTAAAAATGCTTAAATCCCACTTTTCAAACTTCAAAAAATCGACAGAATTCCAATTAATTCATGTATTTCAGCAAAAGGCAATATGAGAGTGTTGGAAGCTTCGCTATCCTTTATCATCGCAGGTAATTTTAGTAGAAAATTAGTGTGAAACTAGCCCGTACCAGCAGCCCTTCGTGGCCGCCCACCCAATGAAAAGTGGGTGCTGCATGGTACATAAAATGAGTATAGATGAAGTTCTTTTTTTGATCGAAAAACTCATATCCATCATCTGCTCTTACACTATGAGTTAAAGTTGAACCCTTGGGAACAACAAAAAATTTCACCCAGTCGACCCCTAACCCTGCTCCTGGAGAGAACTGTTCGGCGCGCTTACTTATACATGAAAAGCTCTTAGACACGAAAAAGACCTCCCAAAGGTGACCCGGCAGGAAGATTCCGGTAGACTGGGGTGGAAACAGCGAACTGAATAAAACGACGTGGGGGGCTGGTTTGGTGCAATCGATCGCGCCATGCGCCCCCCGTCAGCGCCAACACCCCCACCCCGTCGGCCGTGTCCACCCCCCCCCCTGAAGGCGCCACCCCGTCAACATGCAGCCGGCGCCCGCCGCCGGCGCCGTGGGTGGCCGCCGCGAGCCCAGTCACCCGCTACACCTGCACTAGAAGTTCAGCGCCGCGAAATCGCAGACACTCGCATGCACTTTATGCCAAGAGCGTTAAAGGCAGTGCTCACGATGAAAAAAATGCCCGTTTTTGGCTAGTACGTAAGCTTTGGGTTCTTATAACAAGGAAACCACTGTAATTCATAGTAACCATTCCAAATGAAATGTACTTTTCTAGAACCGTTTTCGGACAAAAAGTCCGAATATGCTCATCTAAGCTGCCTAGACCCACTCTGAAAGAAGTTATGAGCGTTTTTAAAGCTTCGCGGCAAGGTACTATGCTTATCTGTGCCGAATTCGGGTCCGCGATTGCGTCTCGACACGCTTTACGGCCGTACGCTCCCACGTCAGAAGAGATTCCAGCGCCGCAGCCGCCGATTTGTTGACTCTAGGTGGGTTTTGGAAACTGGAAACTAAGAAATTTGGAGAAAATCGTATAAAAAAGCCACATCGAGTCGGCTTTGGCGCTGGAAACCCGACTGACTCGAGCGCGTGCGGCTGCAAAGCGTGTCGAGATGCAATTGTGGACCGGAAGATTTGGTTTTGAATCGACCCCGCGCGCAACACCTTTTTCGAAATATCAGTTCAGAGTGAACGTAGAGATTAGAACTAAATTGCGTTGAAAAGAGCGCAAAAAGTTGGTTGTACCACCTGAATATGATCTGGAATGGTTCACTGGTTTTCGAATAAGAAGTGAAAGACCGCGCGTTTTTGCTGTTAATCTCCTTTTTTATCAAACGGCGTACACGATCTTGTTGGTACACTTAAAATTGAGCTAGGAAGCTCATTTTTGGACAGGAGGCTAGAAATGGATGCAGGTCGCTCCTATTCCAATTTGAACTTGACACATTAACTTTGAAGGGTACCTCAAGATCGCGGATTCACATACTAAATTAGCCGTGGAGCACGAAAACTGTTTTTTTCTGCCACGGCTGTGGGGACTGGGGTGTGTGGGTGAATCTGCAGCCAATCAACACAGGTCGTCGAAGATAAGTACTGAACTTGTCAGAATTCAAATTCGTGACACGTCATCGATCAATAATCAATATTATCGATTTTCGCGCTTTTTGCACAAAATGCGGCTAGGAGTGGTGATGGCTGATGGGACTGATTTTCTTGATTGGAGAATTTTGCTCATCAGTCATTATCGATAAATACCAATCAATAATATCGATTTTTTAGCCTATTGCGCAAAATGCCGCAAAGAGTGGCATTTTTTTGTCTTGGGTCATAAGTTTTAAAAATTGTACTCATATGACAATGTCGCCTGTTAGATGTTTGATCATTCCAGAATGGAAACCGTTGAGCAAAATTGATGTCCGAAAGGGAAAAATATGTGAAATTTCCGGAAGTTTAGCTTCCTGGCAAAAGTAACGATTTGGTAATGGTGAAAAAAAAACTTCAAAAATATTTTGAAATATCTTAAAAATGATTTGGCGTAAAACAGACTGAAAAAAAAAAGTTGGGAAATGAAGTGAATTAACCGAAAATGCGATTTGGTGGTCGACCATTTTACAAACTTCTCCGTTAGACTTATTAGAACGAAATAAAGCGAGCAACGGAAAGATTAGCCATTTTTGAAAGCTGTAGTAAGGGAACCAGCATAGGTCAAGCTAGGTGACCACCATTCCATATCGTGCTTGATTTCGTTTTGATATGTTTAACGGAGAAGCATGTGAAATGGTCGACCACCAAATCGCATTTTCGGTTATTTCACTTCATTTCCTAGTTTTTCTATTTTTCCAGGCTATTTTACGCCAGATCATTTTTGAAATATTTCGAAATATTCTTGAAGCTTTTTTGCACCATTACCAAAACGTGACTTCCGCCAGGAAGCTAAATTTTCAGAATAAAAAATAATTTAGTTAAGCTCAAAGGCAGCATACACGCTCGTAAATGTGGTTGAGATAACTACGGAAATAGAGTGGCATTCATTCATTCATTCATTCATTTATTACGCCGTATAAGACAAGCGTGAGATAAAACGCTACAATAATTGTGTAAAACAACCCTAATACATATTTAGAAACTCAGTAACTTCATACCAGCCATACGTTTGAACGAACCGTAAGTGAGCATATTTGGTAAGGCGGTATACTTCAGCTTCAAATAGATTAAGCCTGCCCTGCATGTAAACATGTGCCTCCTCAAATTGGTTCTAGGCATTGAAAATGAGATCTTGACCTGTCCTCCCCTGGTTCTCGATTGTATCAAACTGTAGAATCGGGACACTCTAACACCAAGCTGCCCAGATAGTAGTTTGAATACCATACACGCGTCTCTGAGCTTTCGACGAGATTCCAACGAGTTTAGATTGAGAAAAGTGTTTCTCATCTTAGCACACGGTATCAATGAATAATCAAATCCTTCTGTCCGAATCAAGAGTTTCCTAGTCTAGTTGTTCTGAACCCTTTCTAAAGCATCGTTATCCCTTCTTTTATATGGATTCAAGGCCGTGCCTCCACTTTCAACTATAGGTCTGACATATGTTTTGTATGCCTTCATTAGAACACTTCTATTTTTCGTGGATAAACCCTTGAAAATTCGATACGTCTGTAAAAAAGCCTTCCTTTGCAATATTTTATAATGTTCTTGAAAATCTAGTTTGTTATCGTAACAAAAACCAAGATCTCTCACCTGAGACACAGTGGGAATTTCAGTATCCCCTATAGTGTAGGTATTCGGGAGGTTGGACACCCCTAATCTCATATGCGCCGATTTTTCGGGTGCTATGGGTAAGCCCCACCGATTTGACCATTCCGCAACTTTGTCTATTGCACTTTGTATCGCCTCCCTTTGCCCTGGTTCACTGATCTCACCGTATAGTTTTATGTCATCCGCGAACTGTTGTACTTTTACAACAGAGTTTTCGACAAGGCCTGGTAAATCAGCTGTATAAATGTTGAACAGTAATGGCGATAATACTCCTCCATTGAGGTACGCCGCTTTTTACTACTCTGATGGAAGAAAAAGACGAACCAACTTTCACTTGGAATGTTCTTTGTTTTAGATAGTTAGAAATCCAGTTGAAAATATTGGGGTGGAATTTTAGTTTCTCAACCTTATGCAGAAGTTTGCTATGCTCAACCTTATTAAAAGCTTTTGAAAAGTCAAAGTAAATCACGTCGCAGGCTTTCCTTTCTTCCATGGATTTGGTCCAGTCTTCAATGGACTCCAACAGATTTGTCTCCACTGATTTGCCCTTCAAGAACCCATGTTGACAATCAGGAATGATTTTGTTTTCCTCTAGATGATTTGTGATATGTTCCTTTAGTACCTTTTCGAACATGCGACAGAATAGTGATGTTATACTTACAGGCCGATAGTTTTTGGCATCATATGAGGGACCCTTCTTTAGTATCGGTGTGACAAGAGAATGTTTCAACCGCTGAGGAATCTCCGAGTACATCATAGACAGATTGAAAATGTAAGAGAGGGGGTGCGCCAACGCATGAGCAATGTTCTTGACAAACGTTGATGGGATAAAATCAGGGGTGGTTGCCCCAGACGAAGGCCACTCGGTCAGTAAGCCATATAGAGTTACTTTATCGAACCATGGAAAGGTGCTTCCAGCTTTCTTAACGGTAGGCATAAATTCAGGACAAATCCCTTCATCCTTTTGACAAACCTCACAAAACCTGTTCGCGAAAAGTTTCGCTTTCTTCTCATCGCTAACAGCGATCGTGTCGTTATATATAATAGTTCCTATGTGCTTTGGCTTTGAACACAACGCCTACGCATTTTGAAGCGTCAAAAACGACCCGCATTGGCGCTACACGAGTTTGAAGTTGGCCCCGCCCTGTATTTCTCCGCCCCCTGTATTTTCGTCGTTCTCCAAAACAAGGGTGCTGGGCCGTTCCCACCGTCGTCGATGTATGTGGCTCACTTATTGTGCTTATTGTGCCACCCACAAACGTCGCCGATGTTTGTAGTGGCCCAAAACACCTGTTTTGGAGATGAACAGCAAATACGGGGAGGGGGCGGAGAAATACAGGGGCGAGGCCAACTTCTCACTAGTAAAGCGTCATTGTGGGTCGTTTTTGACGCTTCGAAATGCGTAGGCGTTGTGTTCTGAGCAATACTATTCCATTTCCGTAGTTACTATCAATCACTTTTACGACCGCGTATGCAGTATTTGGGTCGCTTCTTCACATATTAAAGGCAGTTTCCACGATAAAAAAAGTTGCCAATGTTCTCGCAAAAACATAAGTCTTGGGTTCCTCTAGAAAGAGTGAAGATGGAAGTAAAACCGAAAACGGCCAGGATGTAGGTGAGAATCCCGTGGACCAGCCGACCCATTGGATCACCCGCCCATATAATATAACGCTTGTCCACCGTTCGTTCCACCAAAGGAACAGTTGCCAAATTTTGAAGACTTTTTATCCTCAGAAATTCGAATATCCGAACATGGGCTTCTAACCATCTTATTTTTTAGGAGTTTCCGGTATAAGAACGGAAAAAAATCACTGGCCTAACAACTTTGGAGTGTAAAACCATTCACGATGTCTGCATTGTTCAGACTCCGCCCTCCTCGAAACACACCGAACAGGCATCATTGAACATTTTGAAGGTTTCTTCAAACAGTTATTTTCTCCGATACTTTTAGAGTTTTGTGAGGCTTTCCTCTATTATCCTTTACTTCATGGACTTGCCTACTCAAGGACATCGATACTAGAATACGGTTTATTCCCATGAACATTGCCTTCAAGCAGTGAGCTTCGAACTTACTGCTTCAGCTCTAAGCTTCTGTGATGTGCCAGCTAGTGTTCATGACAATCTTCAATTTTGAGATTATTAGCTACATCGAATAATTGGCTCCCAGGTAAAACTACAGTGAGGATAAAATTGAGAAAAATGCACGAGGAGTACACGAAATCCTTTACTCTCACGGGAACTGTATGTAATTTGCAGCTCTGAGATGTGAACAGGTATGAAATGCTATGCATGTCATACAATGTCGCATAATTAAGTTACACGAATTATAAGTGTATGTCATGTGCCATGTACCAGGTTGTTCAATAAGTTTTGTTGTTCGATAAGAAAAACATGAATTTATCGTTCAAAAGACACTTTATTATCCAGTACAGGGTTCGGCGCGGGGTTTGGATATCCACACCGGGGGGGGGTCTGAGCTGCGTAATGGTGGAGGGAGGGGGGTCTGAGCTCCACCGGGATACCACATGAACCATTCTGACCGTGGGTAGTAGGTGCACTGTCTAGAAAATTTTTTTTGCGAATGATTCGGTAATACCGTCCAATAAACATGAAACCTTGTAGTAATTAAATTAACGTAAATGTTGAAATTATAGTAAAGGTTCTCCTACGATTGAATATAGGGCACATAGGTTCTGAGCGTGTATCGTGGATAGTTGTGTACTGGATTGCAAATAAGAACATATTGGAAGCTACGAAATGGGGCGGAAGAAAAGAGAGGACGCGATGAATAAAGTTGTTGGCAAAGGCGAAGACGACAAGATGTACTAAAGAAATAAATATGTTTTCAAAGAAGAACAGGTCACTTTAAATGTATGGAAAACACGCTTTAACAAGTGGTCAGATACGAAAATAGGTGCCTCATTATTAGCCAGACCAGACATGGCAAAAACACTTGCTAGTAGGAAAGAGCGTCACCTAATCGGGTAACGTTTGAATTTGATTCTCCGAAACCCACTCATACACGAAACACACGACACAGGTTCGATTCCGCAAAGTGCTTAATTTTTGCAAGACGTTAGACCTCACATTTTTTTGCAAAGTAAGGGTCACGAAAATAAGATATTCGAGTCGAGAGTGGTAGATTTACCCTATATACAAATTTTCAGTCTCTAAGATGGACGCTGAAAGCCACTTCCCTGTGTGACCCACACCTGTCGCAGGTGCGATCGCGCTGGAAGTCTACATTTTTGCAAGGTATGAGTCAGTAGAATACGATGATCGAGTCCAGCGTGGTCGATTTATCCTATATACTCACTTTCACCGTCCAACATAGATGCTGAACACCGCTACAGTATAAGGCCCCACACTTTTCTAAGGTGTGGTCCCGCCGGAAGTCGTCAATTTCGAAATTTAGGTGTGACGAGAGTAGGATATTTGAGTCCAGCGTGGTCGATTTACTCTGTGTGCAATCTTTTACCGCCTCAGCGTAACGCCGCAGAGCGCTACATAGGAAGCGGAACAAGGTAAAAAAACGTAAAAAAAAACGTCGAAGTCCACAAACCTGGAATAGGGTTTTAAAACGCCTGTAATTTAACTTCCAAAAGAGTTACCCCGGGTTTGAGCAAAACTAAGAAAATAGGTTTATAACCCTACCGAATAAAACTTTAATCGCTCCCAGAGGACGCCTTACAAAAAAAAATTACTAGGTGTGGACATTTGATGTTTTCAGCATAAATGTCCACACCTATCCAGTGCATTTAGGTGTGGACATTTATGCTCAAACCATCAAATGTCCACACCTAGTGAAATTTTTTGTAAAGCGTCCTCTGGGATCGGTTAAGGCTCCATTTGGTAGGGTGACAAGCCTAGTTTCTTAGTTTTGCTCAAACCCGAGATAGCTCATTTGCAACTTAAGTTACAGCTGTTTTAAAACCCTATTTTAGGTTTGCTGACTTGTATTTTTTTCACCTTCTCCTGCACTATATGCAGCGGTCTTCAGCGCTATACTGAGACGGCAAAAGATTGTATATAGGGTTAATCGACTACGCTGGACTCAAATATCCTACTCTCGTCACACCTAAATTTCAAAATTGAGCACTTCCGGCAGGACCACACCTGAGACAGGTGTAATCTCGCCAAAAAGTGAAGATTTTTGTGAACCAGGTGTGACGAGAGTTGCATATTTGAGTCCAGCGTAGTCGATTAACTCTACAGGCCACAAAACGGCCAAAGTCTCACCGTCGACTGCGTACCACGCGCTGCGCGACCGCACGCGCGTCGGAAGCAGACGAGTTTTGGCCGCCGCGCGACGAGTTTCGGCCGCCGCGTGGTTTTGAGGCTTTAACTTTTAGGTCCGCTGTTTTAGGTTCATCCTTGAATGTTTCACGCAACTTATTCTACTGGCCCCACGAGTAAAGTTTTCTCAAATTTTTTTGTGACACATGTGAGTTCTAAACTTGCATGTTTCATGCAATAATAGACGAAACAGGTTACACTTCCGAAATGAACTCAGTGGGTCATAAAAAGGCTTCAAATAATTTCTCCACGTGTCCTCGGCAGATGCGACCATGGAGGACACGATACGTCCAAACCAGTAGAGAAATTGCCGTTGCGGATCCGCGATAGTGCCGCCGCGGCTATCTCATATGAAGTTATTTAAGAATTATAATACTAGGGGAGCCTAAGGACAAAATTACGGTTGTTACGTCCTATGTTTGATAGGGAATGAGGTCAACACCGATTTCGCGCCCAAGAAAATACGGAAAATACCTCAAACTTGGGTAATTGAACTGGCGAGAATTTCGTGTTACCACACAAGACAGTACATCGTACTCCACGCGGGCTCGCTACTGCTTCCTCGCGGAGCCTGCGCGGTCCTAATGCGGAGCCCACGCGTTACTACCGCGGCAATGTTGAGGCTCAAGGCACTGCACAGAATCGTCTCGGCTGAAGGATGATCACGGAGCCGCTGCGGTACTATTCCGAAACTACCGCGGCACAGTCGAGGGTTGAGGTACTTTCCCGGCTTTGACACGGCAAATTTCCTCAGAGCATCTAGTTACATCGATTTGAACACCACACCGAAACTGATTACAACAAAACTAATAAAAGTAAATATTTATAAGAAGACACGCAAGAATGAATAAATACACACCATCTAGAACTCTAAGGCAGTAGCCAAAAATTATTGTGACAATACTCTTCATCTCAAAGATCAATGCTAATAGCTTTGCAATAAATAATGCCTCGAAAATCCGAGAACAATTAAAGTCAGTCATTCCACTCAAAAGTCTTTTCTAAGAAAACACTGGCAAATATCGATTCGATATAATTATTACTAGTAGATCAAAAACAAGATCAAAGAAAATCGAAGAAAGTTAAATTCAATGACCACGAGTAGAACAGTCGTCGGGTCTCATCAAAAATCGAAAAATCCGAGGCCTTCTGCAAGAACGATGTCGGTATGCACTATCCCCTACCCGCCCATTTCCTTGCTGGTCGTCGAGCAAGTGGGCGGAGCGGGCATAGCACAACATTGAGGGCCGTGTGGGACCATCCTTGGCTTGTTCTTAGCCGTTTTTTGACCACTGCTGCTGCGATGGGCAACGGTGCATCCGATTTCTGTTGAGAACTTAAAGACCGTTCCTATCGTGAACACTGCCATTAATAGACATATATACACTATCCTAAAAAAGGTTACCATAAATATATATTCGGCACTGGTTTAGACAACTTATCACGACGTCACACGCATCGCGTAGCACGCATTTGACATGGTGCTCACCGGTATATGACGTCACTAAAGAGGCATCCAACCGTAGCAAATAAGATCAATACTTTGTCGCGCGCGCTGCCGCGTCGCGCCACTAGTGCGTCCTGGTATATTCTCCAAACCAGTACCATGACACTTTTCTCTATACAGCTTATGAAGTATCGGCTAATCACGAAATGTGGAGTCAACATGCGTGCGTCGCATGTTGCGTCACGGTTGCCAAACCTATTCACCCAACGGCTCAACACGTATACCCAAGTGAACTGAATTGAAATTGAAAGATGGCATCAGAACAGAACAAAAGCTATCAATATTCACGTCGTCTTGGCGGTGAAGTATGAACACTCCGCAATCGCAGCGGTATCTTCACCGTCAGGACGGCGTCGGCGTCCCTTTCTGGTTGTCCCACCATAATTTGTCCTTCCGCCGCCGATTTTGAAACCACACTTTCAGCTGAAAAACATGCTCAGAATATCAAAATCGATCAATACCGTATTGATCATACTGTTAAAGACCCACCCGGTACGGATCAATATCGAGCATATGACAAAGAGACTGACGCTTCTCCGGATCAGCACAGGCGAAAGGGTCATTACCGTAGAACCTCTCAAGAATCATCTGAAATATTGAGATCTCCAACCACATCCAAACTCAGAACAACATAAAGTCTGTCCGAATGAGACTGTCCGCCCACGCGGTCGGCGTGCGTGTCGAGCCACCGCTATGCAGTTGACTGGGATATTATTCACAGCTCGTCTAATATTCCTGCTGATCGATTCACCGGTCCGAAAAATGCCTCAGTTGCGGCCCATCAACACGCCCGCCGACCGCGTGTCCGGGCAATCTGATTTGGACATAAATAAACAAGAACACCGGGTGAGCCGAGAGCCAGTCGCGGTTCGACCGCAATCGGTATGGAGGTAGGCCTATGGCTAGTCGACGGAAGACTCCTCCCACTGTTGAATCAGCCACATGAGGTATGCGCATTCTTTCTGAGAGTTTCTTCCAAACTTAGGCTGTGGTTAGATCCGCGGCTTGTTTCCTCAAGAAAAAACATTTAAATTCAAACCGCGGCTGGCGCGGCGGTATAAATCTCACCAGCGGCTGGATGATAGTTACCAGCCAGCTGCCGCGCCAGCCGCGGTTTGAATTTAAATGTTTTTTTTGAGCAAACAAGCCACGGACCTAACTATGCATAATATGTATAAATGAAACTCACAAGGTCGTCCCTAGAGTAATTCTTGCGTCCCTTCCTTTCTGCACCGCTTTTCGTAACTAAAAGGAGGAAATTGATAGATACCACCCCTATGCAATTGGAAACCACTGTTGCAAATGTGCCAGAAAAAAAATTTGAAAAAAAGACATACGACTTCGAGTCGGTTTCTTTTTGACTGTTGGATTTCTATAGAGTTTCGGGGTTTTTGAGCATCCCTCCTGCATACAAACGTCATCCTAGAAAGAAAAAAATTACACAAATTTTGAACATTTGTCCACGAACGGTGAAGCAGATCGCGGACTGACTGCGGACCCAAACCGTCCAAACCACGGCCTTTTCGAGGAAAAGCCGCGGGCAGATTCTGCAAGTTAAAGGCAGCATACACGCTCATAAACGTGGTTGAGATAACTACGGTAATAGAATGATATAGCGCAGCAAATAACGCCTACGCGTTTTTAACCGTCAAAAAGGACCCACAATGACGCCACACGAGTAAGAAGTTGGCCCCGCCCTGTATTTATTGGCCCCTTGTATTTGCCGTCCTTTTCCAAAATGTGGTGCTGGGACATTTCCTCCGTCGGCGACGTTTGGAGGTGATGCAATAAGTAAAATAAGTAAAGTACACTCACCGGAGACGAGAGAATAGCCCACCATCCCTGTTTTGGAGGAGGACACAAACAAAAGGGGCGGAGAAATACAGGGCGGGGTCAACTTCTCACTCATGTCGCGGCATTGTGGATCGTTTTTGACGCTTCAAAGTGCGTAGGCGTCGTGTTCTGAGCCATACCATTCTATTTCCGTAGTTATCTGAAACACGTTTACGAGCGTGTACGATGCCTTTGAGGAGTCCATTATAGTTCTAAGGACATGATTAGTCTAAATGGCCAGATCGCGATCCTACAGCGGTCTAACCGCGGAACTGTCCCGTGAAAAAGACGTACTTATGAGGATAGGCAACTATGCTTACTCAGGCAAACTGGGGCGTCGAGAACAGGTTGATCCGCCCACCATGAGCCACCGCTGGCCAGCGCGCCGATATTCGGCGGGGCCGCGGCCGCGAGTTCTGATCTGTTCAATGTCAAGCTGTTGCACAGCTAACGCTCTAGAAAAAGGGGAGTATAAGACGCATTTTTCAGGTATGCTTCGAATGATAAGAGTGCAGCCGGTTCAATAACCCAAGTCTGGGGTACATTGGCACTGCCCAGTATTTGGAGGTCCTGCGCGTCCCCTGGTGGCCCAGGGGGATGCTGGGAGACCCAGCCGCGACGCGTGTCGCTGTGCCGACCGCGACGGGTGTCGCTGTGCCGACCACGATGCGTGTCGCTGTGCCGACCGCGACGGGTGTCGCTGTGCTGACCGCGAAGCGTGCTGGTGTAACGACCGTGACGCGTGCCGGTGTGCCGATCGCGACGCGTGTCGGTGTAATGTAGTTCCTCAGCTAGATGAAACAGTCCTGAAGGATGTGAAGCGGTGCTAAGCGCGACACATCGAGTTGTCAACAGCACGGCAACATGCGGACGTCGCTGGGCAACGGGCAGGTCTCAGGCTGACACTACGCGCGATTTAACTCGTCAACAGGGAGCGGTTTATGAGATAACAACTTATCAACCTGTTGTCGACGCCCCAGTTTGCCTGAGTATGAGGTCAGTCTGAAGTTTGTCAGCAGGACCACTGCGGTTGAATCGCGAGCTCACGGCGGTCCAAACGCGGACTATTCTCACTCCATGAGGTATCTACTAACACTAAAAAAACTCTAGCAGCGTTTTGTAAATTCTTCGACTACGCTGAGTTCAGGGTCGCACTCTGGTCCGAGCCCATAGCGAACTGATAGCGGGCTGACAGCGGTCAAATACGGGCCCACCCACAAACTAATCACAACTCAATTGCGACATAACTGCACCCATAGTAACCATAAGAGATAGGTGTAGTCGGTCCAGATGAGACTGTCCGCCGACGCGGTCGGCGTGCGTGACTAGTGGCCCTTGCGAGACCATTTTTAAACTTTTAATGAAATAGCAGGAATATTAGGCAAATGTGTGCCCCAGTCAGCTGTCTGCAGCCGTGGAAAAGTTCGTCTGGAAAAAAGCGTCTTCGCGGCCGTTGCTCGAAACGCACGCCGATCGCGTGGGCGGAGTGTCTCATTCGGACAGACTTTATGTCTTGACTGAACTTGATCAGTAATAAGGCAAATGATTAAATAATAAAAAACCGAGAAGAAATTCGGGGTTTAAGATTCGAAGAGAAACAGAATATATCTTTCAAATTAATATTGATGACAACAAATGGAGAAAAATTGAAGAAAAATGAAGCAAATTGAAAAACAATCCAAAAAAATGAAAAATGGAAAAACAAATCAGTGAGAAATAGAATAAAATGGCTAAATTTGTTGAAACGAATCGAAGAAATTTAAATTAAAATAAAATTGATAAAATGATGAGAGAAAAAAATTTAAAAAATTAATTGAAATGAATTAGGCAACAATTTAACAAAAATTAACCTGCTTGAACGAGCTGAACTCGGATTTCCTTCCATCCACGATAGTCAGTCCTATATCTCCTAGAAGGCCACTGAAAACTGGGCGCACTTCACATTTTGCGGTGGACGAACATGGACTTTCATTGGTAGAGTGTCGTAGCTACAACATTCAACAATGGAAGCTCAAACAACGGGCATTAACCAATGGTTACCGAAATGGGCGTGGCCAGTGTCCCTTTCCCATTAAAGTCACAATTTGAGGCTATGGTACAGAACAAAACTTCTATCTCCCCAAAAAACATATGAACAGTATACCAGCGGGGACGGGGCGGAAACATATTTCGAGCCGCCGCACCCATTTTCGTGACTTGAGGTCCGGAAAATCAGCAACTGTCTCACATTTTCCTCATCACAACCGCTGTCATTCTTGCTCGTTGTGTCTGTAGAAGCGTCCTTAGCTTCAGTGGCCGGCATGAAAAAACCTGGTGCGGACATCATGGTAGGGAATGCTGCCTGCATGTGTCCTAGGGCTCTGAAAATGAAATTTCGATTAAAAAAACGCAAATAAATATATCCAAAGTTGTCGACCGCGGGCCACTCGTCAAAATAATGACGGAAAGACCACAGTTTCACGCTCACAAGGGGCCAGATCGCTGCGGAAAGAAATAAGGTGACCCGAAATATGCTGCGGTCCACATCCTATCGATGGGATGTCGTAAACGAAACGCCAGCCTAACCAAAAAAAACGGACCCGAATACTGGAGCATCCTTCCTATACTGGAAAAATCCGATTTTCACCCACCCCGATTCCTAATACCATTACTACGCCTTCCCAGTTGTCGACCGCAGACCTCTCGCGAATGGATTACGAATCTACTGCGGTTGAATGCCAAAACCTGACTGGATTGTCGCAAAAACTGGTTTAGTTGACACGAAACTTGCTGCGTTCCACATCCCATCGATAGCAAGAAATAGCCAAACCGCACCTATCTCCCGAAACACACATGGATACTATAGCCTTCTAGACATTTTAAAAGCTTTTTAATGTTTGAGCCACGCCCATTCCCGAGACCCCTACAAAACTCCCTAAGATGTCGACCGCGAGCCACTTCTCAATAGAAGGGCCATTTTCTCTGCAGTTGAACGCAAAAAAAAATTGGCGGGTCGCATCCATTGAGTCTAGTTGATCCGGAACACGCTGCGGTCGATATCCTATCACTGGCGAGTAGTGAATGAGTCACATTTTCGACCGCCACACATAGTTGTCGACCGCAGATCAGGGTCAAGCGGGCTTACGAAATTTCTCTACGGGGGTGGGAAGGGGTCGCAAGAATTTCGGACCAAAAATGAAAATTTATGAGGTCAGAAATTGAAGAAAACGATTATTGAACACCATGATATACCTTTTCAGCACTTTATACTTAAACATTTTTTGAAAAAAAACTGCCCAAAATTGCACCTCGGGGTGATCGCAAAAATTTTGGATTTTTGTAAAAAGTTTGGCGGCCGAAGGAGGGGGTCACTCAGATTTAAGAAAACTACACGACGCCCTGGTTAACTGTGCCGCAGATCAATCCCTTTTACAATAATCAATCGCAGGGCGTTTGTTTAAAAAAAATGACGGGCTGCCTGCGGTTAAACGCTAAAAATAAACAGGGCCGCAGCGAAAAAGAGCTGACTTGAACCAAAAAGTGTCGATATCCTCCCGAAACATGTTCCGGTCGACATCCTATCGCTGCCCAGCGCAAAAAATGCAGAACGTTATCCCAAAGCAGATACAAATTTGAATTTATCGTTAATACTGCAGAGTTCTAGACATAATTATTCTTCGATATACGCCCACTTCCGAGATCACCAACAAACCCGCCCAGTTGTCGACCGCAGATCATTATCCAGAAAAATGAGTCCTTTCCGCGGCTGAACGCAGAAATTAAATAGTCGCCCTGATAAGTGGTTGACTTCGCCCCAAACATTCTGCGATCCACATTCTACCGACGGCAAACGGTGAAAAAACCGTTCTAGCAGTTGTCGACCGCGAGCCACCGCTCTTCAAAAATGATGAGTTGCCCTGCGGCCAAACTCCGAAACTTCACTGGACTACTGCGAATACGGGGTCAGTTGACACGAAACATGCTGGGATCGACATCCTATCGATGACAAGCATTAAACAAGCATTCCGAAACAAGCACGAATACCGCAGCTTTCTATATTGAAAGCTGGGTACCGACTTTTCCATGGAAGCCGATCAAGAGTACATTCCTCTCACCAACCCAGAAACAGAGTCGCATTTCCCTGCGGTCGACAACCTGATCGGTCTGTCCATGTTTTCAAAATACTGAATTTACCTCTTAATCGCCTCATCCACGGATTTCGATGATGTCGGCGTTACCGCTGGTTCCGGACTGGGCGTTCCGCTTTCCAGCTCAACAACGGGAATAAGTTGTGGTTCGGGTTTGACCTCAGCCATCCGCAATTAAAATAGCCTTCATCAGATATGAAACACTCGAAAACAAAGAAAAATTGGGTCAAAAACACAAAAAAAGACATAAAAAATTAAAATCTCTCTAAAAATCGAAGAAACCAACCGGCTCTTTAGAGAAAAGTTCTTCTTTCTTGGGCGGACTGGCAGCTACTCGTGGCATTGGCGATGGCAATGTGTTCACTTCGATCAGCTCAATGGGGGTGTCAGGTTGATTACTTTGTACAAAGGAACATCGTGAGCATATATTATCTGGCCCAGCCACTAGCGAAATCGGCACACCATACTTCATCTGAAAATACACAAAATTAGTCCACATCATCACGCCAAACATTGAGTTTTGTATATTTTTCACGCGCGCGCATGCGGCACGGGTGGGTTCCAAAACGTAAAATAACCAACCAAATCCGCGACAATCTTCCCAAGCACTTCTTGATGCTTTTCAACATTAACTAGCAGCAACATCTCTCATAGATCTGAAAATCAGAAGTGAATATCTTCTTGAAAATCTACTATAAGGAAATATTCCGAGGAAAAAGATGGCGAGCACAAAAAAGCGTGACCCAGCAACACAAAAAAATCACCAGAAAAGGTGCATGTCGCTAGCAGGAATAGGTGGGTCTCTAAGAAAGTCAAACTCTCGTAAGGTCACGCTACACCGATTAGATATACGATGGTATGTAGGGCTGAGCATCCAAACTGGTGACAAATCAAGTCTCTAAAGATCTTAGAATGCATTGCTTTCTCGAGTATTATATATTTAATTTTTAGGCTTAAATGAACGCACCAATGCGAAAAAATCGAACTAAACAACAAATTCATAAAGAAAGCTTCAAAAAAGAAAAAGCAGGAAAAACAAATTGGTAACAAAGAAATGAAGGAATAGTCACAAAAAAGGAGAGGTGAAACTGAGAAATTCAAAAAAATCTCTTCGCTTCCTCTCCTTCTTGCTCTCTCTACTTTCCTTTCTTTTCTAACTTTCCCTCTTTTCCTTCTTACCGTCTTTGCCTTTTTTCCATCATTTCGTTTTTCCTTATTCTCCTCCCTTTCCATTCCTGACCTTTACTCTCATTCTCCTTCATTTCTCCGTTCTTTCTCCATTTTTCTCCGCTCTTTAGGTAGCCTTTCTCCTTCCTTTCTCCTTTTTCCTGCCCTTCTCCGTCCTTTTTCCAGCCATTCTCCGTCCTTTCCACCGCCTTTCTCCGGTATTTCTCAGCCCTTTCCCCAGTCTTTCTCCAGCCTTTCACCAGCATTTCTCAGTCCTTTCTCTTACCTCTCTCCCTTCTTTGCCTCCTTCCCTCACTTTCACTCCTTTGCTTTGTCTCTACTTCCCTTTTTCTCTTCTCCTTTCCTTCTTTTCCTTCCTCTTCCATCTTTTTCTATTATTTGCCTCGTTTCTAAAATTTCCATCCTTTCCTATATTTCTCTTTACTACGAGTTTCTCTCCTTTCTTTCATTCCTTCCCCTCCTTCATTGCCTTGTTTCCTTTTCTTTCTCCTACCTTTCTACTACATTTATGCTACCTCTCTACCACCTTTCTCTATTCTTTGTCATATTTCCTCATTTTCCCTCCTTTCCGTCCTTTCCCTCTTTCCCTACTTTCTTTCTTCCCTTTCCCACTTTCCATTCCTTCTTTTCCATCCTCTCCCTCTTTTTCCCATCTTCGCCTCGTTTCTTAAATTGCTATTATTTACTTTATTTCTCTTTATTGCTACTTTCTTTCCTTCCCTTCCCTCCTTCCTTTTTTCTTTCCTTTCTCTCCTTTCTTCTTCCTTTCTTCTTCCTTTCCTCCGCCTTTCTCCTTCCTTTCCAATTTTTCCAGGAAGGCGCTGAGCACACACATCAGGTTTTTCGGAAGAATACGGAGTAATAATTTTATCCGATTAATCAATATAATATTATCAATATAATACAATACAATACACTGCGACGCAGAAGTATAGCAACACCTGTAGATTAAGCGTATCATCACTTCGATCGAGGTTTTAAATATTGGGGAGAGTTTCTATACTTTCTTCTACGACGAAAACAATGGTGAACTTAGTATGGCTCCACGTTCCCCATTTTGCCTTTACTTACAGCAAAAAGTTTGAATTTCGTACGACGCATAAGTACAGCAACACTTGAGAAACATGAAAATGCCTCGCAATGACAGAAAGATTGTATCACTTTCACTTGTGTTTTATAATATTGGTTCAGGGTGATGCTATTCGTCCACATTCCTGGTGAACTCCACCTGCTCAGGAAGTTGGAGCTCGCCACCCGCTCACCTCTCATTTCAAAGAGCTCGCCACCCGCTACCCCCACGCAGGGACCTTAGGGGGGTGCATATTAGACGTTGCAGAGAGGGCAAAGGGGGTGCCTAAACCGAACACCAAAAAAAAAGAACGAAGTGCAAGTTCTGTCGAATTTCAGGAAAAAAATAATATCCTAATAATCCCCGCTTTTTGAGTCGAACAATTAAAGAATTCAAATTATTGATAGAGATGCAGGTTGTGTTCGCAATAATTCAAAGTTGCTGTCAAAGTTTGCTTTGATGAAGGAATACACACTACTCTGTTATCTTGTAGCAAGTAAGGATTGATGTGATGTCATGTTTCTTTGGTGCAACGTTCATTGATTACGCTGGTGGTCACCGATCCATGGCAAAGATACAAAGACAGCGCCCAGGAAAGCTATCGTTCAAGTTCAAAAAAATATTAGCGAACTGATGTATAGCCTAGGTCGCCCATTTTGTGCCGGTCGAAGCAAGGCTTATCGGGCTTATCATATCAAAATCTTCTTATCACTGTTATACTTTGCCATGACCGACCGCTACGCTGCTTACTCCGCCCGGACTCATCCGAGCAGGCTAGGATTTATTCCGACAGTTTAAAAGTACAGATAGCACAGTCAGCATCACAACTAGTCAATAGATTTTTATTCATGAGAATGTGACTCATGAAGAGAGCCAACTCTGAAAATTGAAGACGGCAAGTTACTATGAAAGAAGCGAATGACCGTGTCCTCCTCATTGAGAAGTACCCTGTACATAAAAACCCGAGTTTTATCCACCTTGAGATCCGCAATCCCTTGAAATTTGGCTAGCCGTGCGATACGGTGTTTGTCCGCAGCTACACAACGCGCACTGAAGTGGACGCGCACGCAATATTAATTAAAAAATGTATTTTATTACAGAACGGGGCGGAGAAAATGATTGAAACTAGAGTAAATGGAAGGAGGCAGAAATAGGATTCTTTCAATGTATCCAGTATAGAAATTTAATGTAAACAAACTATGTTGGAGCGGAGTGAATTTTTTGGACGTGATAAGGTTCATTCAAATGAACCTAGTTGATTAAAAACACCCACAAACATGAGAACTAAGAGCATTGCGAGAAAAAGGAGGATTGGGCAAACATTTTAGTAGCAATAGGTTTGATATTCAATGTGATTTAAGGACCTTAAAACTCGTCCCGGTTTTGTCCCGGTTTTTGGGGTAAAACCGGGACGAGATTTAAGGTCTTTATGTGAATGAACCTTATCACGGCTAAATATTGACATCCGCTCTAACTTTGTTAATTTACATTAAATTTCTAAAATGGGTACATCCAGAATAGACTACCTTTACCATCTTCCATTTCCTTCAGTTTCAATCCTTTTCTCCTCCCCGTTCTGTAATAAATCACATTTTTTATTATTATTGTGTGCGCGTCCATTCCCGTGTGCGCTTTGTAGCTGCGTACAAACACCGTATCGCACGGCAAGCCGATTTTTTAAGGGATTGCGGCATTCTAGGAGGGTAAAACTCGGGTCTACTCCCTACGAATCACATGAATCCTAACAGTGTTCCACAACACAAAATAATTCTGATTTCCTCATCATAACAACCAAACACAGATTAACTAATCCTTCATAGGTTTCTGAAAACATTCGACAGGAAACATTAATTATCGCAATAGTAGTAGTTCTGTTGTTGGTAATTATTCAATTGTTTTATATTGAAAAATGTTTCAATTTTTGCCATAACTTACCGTCCTACTAACAAATTTTCCTCATGGGGTTGTTTTGAAGTTCAGAAATTACACTACCCTTTTTGTTGCCATCTTCAGAATTTTCTCTGTTCAGTGCTTTTTTTATATTCTTGTTTATCAAAATCAGGAAGTCAAGATCATAGCTGTCCAACTATTCGGAAAACAGCCGATTTCGATTTCCCATAAGGGGGTGCCTAAAAATTACCGAGCTAAGGGGGGTGCATATTCAGAATCGTCATGCCGGGACGTGTGCCCAGCCCTGCCCCCACGTCTTTGCTCGCCACCCGCAATGGGTATAGCGGGTCGCGAGCGCGAGGAGAGGTGGTATAGCGGGTCGCGAGCTGTTTGTTAGCGAATCGCCCGCTGAACTGCTAACATCCTTTGAAGAGTTTCGAAACATTTCCAGAATCTTCGCCTACATCTCACCATTCTCACTATTTTTCTGTTGCTGTTTGTTGTTTGATTTATTTTTGCAATACTGCGGAGCTCAAACTTGATATAGTCATTTTCAACTCGATGGGAACCATCACAGCGGCTGCGGGGGTCGTAGTTTCGTCACTCGCGTACACATAAATCCCTCTATCCTCTGTTTTCTAATGAAATTTATTTATGTTCATCGCGTGCGTCTGCGCGCGTACGCTGCGTCTCCTTCTTCCCACACTTTTCGCTGTCTCTGCCCTCGCTCCGCAGAAGCGCGCGAGGGAACAGAGTAAATTTGGCTCGGAACCAAAGGATAAGTGCACAAATAAGCATCGGCTAAGTTGTTTTCAGACCAGTCGGTCTTCTGACAGACAACCCAGGAGAAGAGCGGCTCGTGGATAAAATCTCGCCGCTCTTCGATTTCATGACCATAACACTATAAATAGATTATCATCATGAAAAAAACGAGAAAAGCGAGTGGGGTGCGAGGGAAGCCCACGATGTGGTGAAATGGAGGGGGGGCGCGTGGATGCAGGGTCAGGCCCCGCTGTGACGAAAGGTTCAAAGTGAGATGTTTCCGAAGAAGCTTACTGATTATTCAAACGGTTTGATGATAAAACTCCCTAAATGCTTAGAATATTCGAAATAAGGAAGTAGTGAATATCCCGAGTGAACTTCATATAGAAGAAAAAAGCCCCTCGGCGATGTTTTCGCTCCATTTTTCTCCTCTGCAGCTCGCCACAAAGATATTTTCAGAAAAAAAAATCCGTTTCATCACTGGCTGGATAATTTGAATATTCGGTCGATATGGGCACCCTGGTTTCCGGTGAGATTTAAAAAATTGTGATGTCGTTAATGAGAAACATGGCTCTATTTGTCACAATTTAATCAGAAGAAACACCTGAAGTTCTAAGATGTTTTTATTAATTCGAAACTGACTGTAAGAAATCATTCTTGACAATCATGGACTCTCTGAGATTTTTAAGAATATGTAGAGTTACTGAATAAGAAGAATAACCGGTGCCATCGCAGCAGAGGAGGGAGGGAGGCTTTATGATATCGCACTTGGCCACGCCCATTTTTCCATGCCGCAACGAATCTCCTGATTTTGTACCCTGGGCTAGTGTTTAAATTGCGCGGCGGCGCGGAAAAATGGATGTGGCCAAGTGCTAGACCATAGCCCCCCCCTGCAGTCGGAAACACCGGATAACCATGGCGAAAGTGAAAGCATGGCATGAATTTCGAGCGGAAGCCACATTTCATAGCTCGCCACCCGCTATCTTTCCGTCGGCGACCAGCGCTAGGTGAGCGCGCCGACGTGATGTTGCGAGCGCGCCGCCGTAATCTGGTGAGCGGGTAGCGAGCGCCAGCATGCCAGTCAGGGATGTGCGGCAAACGATTTTTGAAAATCGGCAAACGACAATCGACAAAAAACGCCCAAAAATGGCCGGCAATCGGCAATCGACAAACGGCAAAATAAAAAACCTGGTACAGAAAAAGATACGAATGTTTGAAAAGTGATGTATCTAGCACTATTGACTATGGGATCGCCACGAATGATTGGCTTACATGCAAAATAGTTTCGCACTTCCTGAAAGAAGACTTTTGCACAATTTTTGAAGCCCAGGATCAGTTTGATGTAAAACTCATACCCTTCGAACTACACCGCATTTTTAGAACCTCTTGTTATTTTTTCCAGTACTACCACAAAACTGTAATCCTTTATTTGCTTGTGCTTTCACCGCACAAAATTCTGAGTACGGTGCAATCCAAGTTAGGGGGTGAGAGACACTTGAAATTAATCCAAGGAAATTAAAGCTTGATGTGGTCCTACTTTCAAAGCAGCGTCCACCAGGGTCAAGCGGAGCGTTGCGTAATTTTTCAAAATCATAGCGACCCCCCACCATCAACATTTTTTCCCAAATCCAAAGCTTTTGTGACCCCCCTCCCAAAGCGCGATTTCTGGGCAATTAATATTTGATTGATAAAACTGTCAGGCCGGAATGGGAAGAAATCACCAAATTTTAATTTTTGGTCCAGATTTTTCGCGATCCCTCCCCGTTTCATAAGCTCTGGTAAATGCTTGGTGACCTATGAATTTCTATTATCACCAGCAGCGGAGCGGTGGGCCGCGTTGAAATATAATCAGTGATAAGGAGTTTCCGACAAAAAAGCCACCGCTCCGCGCTGTGATAATCGAAAACAGGAGTTCACTTGCACTGAAACAGAGTCCACCTTCATTTTCAGGTTAAGAATTTTTGCGACCCCCTCCCCTCCACCCGTTGCGAAATTTCGCAACCCCGCTTGACCCTGGCGTCCACAATAAAAACCGTTCCAAGTTCCCAGCGGAATTCTAAAGGTTTGGAGCCGATGGCAACAGTAATGTGGAAGCGACTGAAACTGAGCCCTATACGGTCTTCAACTTCAGTGTAGAATGCAATCCTCGCCCACTCCTGTCAACGGGTACAGATGAAAGCGAACCACAGAAAAATTGAATTCAACAAAGCACACGATGATCGATTGATCAAAGCTATTTCCCATAATGCACAGATTAAACAAATTCACCCATTCAAATATTGATTTTTTTCTCCGGGTATACTTTTTCAGTTGTTTTTTGGCCGTTGAGGGGAGAAGGTGGGGAGTGCGCTCTGCACAGAAGTTCAGGGCCGCGTGAAGCTATTTGGGCCCTTTTTCAGCCGTTTTTTCGACATTGTAGCCTCTTTCGGGTCCACACCTTACGATTTCCGGTATAAACTCGAAGACGGTTTCTATCGTGGACACTGCCGTTGAGTGATTATTTTCATACAATAACACTCGAAATACATTGATACCAGATATCCGATACCACTTGAGCCAAACAGTGTTTTCCTGAACCCTTTGTGTCCCCCCCCCCTAAAACTCTTCAGGGTGTTAATCCATGCACCCGTTGAGCCCTATTTTGGTTGCCCAATCCTCAAAAAATTGGGAGTTCGGTACTCCTTCACACGAGTTCGGTACTCCTTCCATTCCAGCATGACAATGGAATACTACATAGCAATTTCGACATGACCGACCGCCCAGTTATTTAAGTGGTCGCGATGAAGTACGGTTGTCAATTTTTCTTTACTAAAACCCTTTCTGAGTTCAGAGTAGTAGATCCTATGAGTAAAACCGTGGGAGATACGCCAATTTGGGTGGCATCAACAGCCTCGATCTTGCTTGCCTTTTGGAGGTATACTATCTACTCCACATTATCGGCTTCACTGATTTGCAGTGTCGATGCCATTAGCTGGCTCAAAATAAGGGCTGATTTAGTGAGTAAAGACTGTTGGTCGGGCCCGTTAGGAAATTCTCGTTCTCTCGAGAGCGAAATATACTACCCTGCTTATTTTCGCATGAACTGTTTAACTATTCAACTTCAGCTTCATTTCTGGCTGTGCACGTCGATAAAGTTCGGCTGTTCACAGCACGATACTTCTTCTTCTTATCAGCCACATCGGAGTTTCTTCTCATAGGCGTAGAAAGGTGGCCACATCACACGGCTTGTTCCACATATCACGAGCAGACAGAGAAGTAGGTCTGGCAGAGCATGAGAATAAATGTAGTGAATCATGACCAGCAATATGACAGTCAGGACATTGATCTGAGACTGACTCGTCGATCCTATGTGCGTAGGCTTTGAGGTACGAAGAGTGACCGCAACGTAGACCCGCTAGAGTAACGCGGAAGCGTCTGGGTAGAGTCTTCTCGCTGTCACCGACCGTAGGAGGCACTGTACCAAGGATGGGATTGGGAAGGGCACAGGACAGGTATTCAGACACGAATCTGGTGTGTTCAATTTGCTGCAGCCTCTTCCTTGTGAGCTCACAGGTAGCCCATCTTTGACGATCCAATATAGAAATAGCAGTATGGAGCGGTGTGCGAATATTACGGTGATGAGGATCAGATGACAGGAGTGGATAGTTGGGATGTGCGGCATTCTTGACTATGCTAATGTGAAACTGTTGTGACTGCAGTTGGCAGTGCTGTTTGACAGGAAGTACGGCACATTCTTGATGAATATAGGTGTAGACTTTGGGCAGCCAGTGATGACACGTAGTGCAGTATTTTGTACGCGTTGAAGCTTGCTCCACGAAGCATCCGACAGGTGCCTAGTCCATATCGGAGCTCCATACTCCAGAGTAGGCTGTATCATGGCCTTATACGTTGTGCGTAGAACTTCCTTTGTGCTACCCCAAGTGGTACCCGCCAGAGCACGGAGGATGTTATTTCGCGTGTTAGCAGTTGCGGCTCGGATGCGCGTGTTTTCGTGAAAGCGCAGTGAGGGGTTCAGGAAGACTCCAAGTAGCTGAGGGTACAGCCCAATACTCGGAGGTTTTGGGCGGAGTTGTGCACCTGTGCATTAGAGTCTAAAACTCTTATTCTAACGAGTTTTCGGCTCGGAACCTTCACATTTAGAGGTTGTTTTCGCATCAAACTGCTTTTTATAGTTTTCTTTTCAGCAACTTTTTCCATAGCGACCACTGCCTGTTTAAAGGCTGCATGCTCCGGAAGAACTAGTAGGAGCGAGCAAGGCTCAGGCCCATTTTCCCTTCAAGTGGGAGCATCGGTACCGCAGTGGGTCCTGGTCATAATGACATCCAAATCGCAAAATGTTGTTCAGAAGTTTCTACTATAAAGACACAAAGGTCCTATCCAAAAGATGCTATAGCTGAGACATCATTTAAAATTAGAGCGCAGCTTGCCTGCTATGGGCCTCGCACCCAATTACGGCGCTTCTTATCTATTACTCACTTTTTGCCGAATTTTGTCGAAAATTGGCAGGAAAAGCGGCAAACGACAATCGACAAAAATCGTGCGAAAACCGCCGGCAAACGGCAATCGGCAACCGGCAAACGGCGATTGCCGCACATCCCTGATGCCAGTGCTCGCAACCCGCTACCATTCCTCTCGCGGGCCGCGCGAGGTGCTGCGCGCCGCCCGACTTTTGGTTAGCGGGTAGCGAGCTCCAACTTTCTGAGTGTCTTCTGACGGAAAAGTCATGTTAGCTCCCTAGGCTTGAATTTTGAGGGAATCCAAGCTAGCTAGGGCGACAAGCTGGATACAGCTCCGATTTCGTGTTAAATCCTGAATTGTTCAACGTGTGGTTGCCCACACGTGCTGTGGAGCCTGGGAAACAATCCCAGCGAGACTTTCCTCAACGAGTTCTCAGTGACATTGTGTCGGCGCCGACGACTCATTACTATTCGCTGCTGTGTTCCTCGGCAAATACCATTCCATACTCCATCAATCACTACGGCAACATTGTAGACTCCGGAATGATGCAACCTCATCACTCAGAACATTTTCATAAGGTTGCTGAATTCGAGCACGCGCGATCAAACATGAGCACGAACTAGGGAGCTTGAGTGCTATACGCAGCCAGGCGCCGTTTGGCAATGGTGTGTTATGTCATCTTATTCAACGACAGCAAGTGTATTTCAATTCTCATGCTTGACCGGGCGAGTTCGAGTCTAGAAATCTTATGAAAACGTTCTGAATGATGAAGTTGCTTCATTTCGGAGTCCACAATGTTGCCGTAGTGGTTGATGGAGTATGGAATGGTATTTGCCGAGAAACTCAGCAACGAATAGTAATGAGTCGTCGGGGCCGACACCATGTCACTGGAAACTAGTTGGGGAAGGTGTCGCTGGGATCGTTCGCCAGGCTCCATAGGACGTGTGGACAATCACATAGGTTGAACGATTCAGGATTCAGCACTAATTCGGAACAACGTCCCGCTGGTTGCAATAGCTACCTTTGATTCCATCGAAATTCACGTCTAGGGAGCTAACATGAACTTCCCGTCAGAAGACAGGTAAAGTTCACCGGGAAAGTGGACGAGTAGCATCACCCTGAACCAATATTATAAAAACACACACGAAAGTGGTAGAGTAGGGCGGTAGTCGCGAATTATGCGTCGTATGAGATTCAAACTTTTCGTTATAACTAGAAGCAACATGTGGAATTTGGAGTCATACCAAGTGAAGCATCGTTTTCGTCGTAGAAGAAAACATAGAAACTCTTCCCAGTATTCAACACCTCGATCCAACATATGTGACGCCTAATTCATAGGTGTTGCTATACTTATGCGTCGCAGTGTATTATCAATATAATACAATACAATATTATCAATATAATACATTAATATAATCAATAAAATTTCAAACCAATGCCAAGTATCGCACGAATGCAATTGATGAAAATTCGATGTCTAAAAAATGAATATTATGAGAAAGAATTTCTGCTTTCAAATCATCAGAAGTCTACGTAGAATGCGAAACGAAACCTCTGAGAATTATTGATTTGAGAGTAGAAGAATATTCGGGAAATCGATTAAATCGAATATACGAGTACGTGGGAGCCTGAGGCTTTAAATTTCGGGAAAATAATAAAAGTCAAACGAGTGAACAATCGAAATTTCCCAAAGAATTTTTGTACGAATTTTCGACGCTTCGTATCTCATTCTATTAAACCCTACATTAATGGGTACTCCTACTGGAATAAAATGAAAATTTGTAATAAAAAAAGAATATTCACAAAGAAACAGAAAATGAAATAAACACACAAATATTTCAATCAAATATTGGATTACCAGAAGAATATGAATATCTCCGAGAATTTCAATTCTGATAAATTTAAATACGCATTCTTCTTCAATAGTCTTTAATAAATAAACGAATAAATAAAAATAGTCGAATCCAGTCGGTATTCGGACACCGAGGTGACAATTACTCAAGAGACTTGGACCATTCAAAGACTTTTTGATTTCCTTTTTCTATGCGATACAACTCTAGAAAAGAATAAAAATGGAAGTAAAAAAAAACATTCATCATTCTCAGGTACATAAGAACGGCCAGTGAGGATAGAACTCGACGGCCTAAAATCTTATCACTGGCAATGGAGTAATTGCTGGGTAAATATTCACCCTTGTGCAACGCAAACATCATTCGATGCTAAAACCTATGAGAAATCAATTGTTGTGGATTCAAAAGTAAACTAAACTGATGATCAATTTCTGACAAAAAGAGGAAAAAGTGAAAGATTACAGTTCTGAATATATCCCTTGCAACATTATATGCGAACCAATATTTGTTAACATCCGTAACAATAACACATGATGGGGGCGAAGAATATATGCACACAAAAGTCATAATTTTGACTACAACGGAAATTTTCACAAGATCTTTCGTGGGTGCGAAACCCCTCGCAATTTTACCCGAAGGGGACTCTGAGAAATACTGCCGCGACTGCCCCGCAACTCTGCCGCGACTCCTCCGGCTCGGCGCCGGGAGGCACCGAGCTGGAGGAATCGCGGGGGAGTCGCGGAGGAAATTCTCAGAGGATGGAACTCCTGAGTGGACGAAATCCTCACGTGGATGCACAATTTTTCTTCGACCCCCATTATGAGTGATTGTGCCCGAAATCCTACCACACATAATTTCCTTACTCTGTAAGTGTTAAAACAAACCGGAAACTCGGAAGATCTGCTGTCGGAAATCAAGCGATATGCTCTGATATTGTTAAAATGTGTCTAGAGTTGTAAAAAAACATGAAGGTTTTGAGTGTTGGTGGAAGTGAGAAATTTCGTGCTAACAAAGGTAGTGTTTAGAGTGTCAAACGCATCTGCGAAAACGACTAGTATCTTTAGTATCTCTTCTGGTTCAATAGTAAAACTGCGCAGTATCCCGCTCCGAGCTGCGTGTTCCGAAAAGTTATGAGCAATTTTCAAGCATCGCGGAAAGGCAAGGGCCATGTTCACCCACCCATCAAGCATTTTTTGGAGTTTCAAAACATTTTCTCAATTTTAGCTCAAAACTTGTATGTAGAGGTAATCTAGAGTGGTGAACACGAATCTGGGGTCGATTTGTCGAAATTTTGAGGTTTACTGTAGGTTACGGTAGGTAACATGTCATTAAGGGGGCAATACCCACCTTACTAATTTGAAAATAGACAAACGGACGTTAAATTCGTACTCTCCACCCCGAATAACCCCCGTAAACAACTTTTGAGTAAAATCTGAGATTTTGTCCAAAGTACCAAAATCTACCGTAATTTGCAAATAATCTATAAACGGACTCCGGATTCGGGTTCAGCACTCCAAATAACCCCCAGAGTTACAATTATAGCAATACCTACCGCAGCACTCCGAAAATCTCGAAAGGGGGCGTTTTTCTGTCAAAAATTTCCCCGTTTGGGAAGCTTCGAACGAAATAAGTCGAAAACTTTGGAAAAGCGTCTAATAAACCAAGAAATCGCGATCAGCGCCCCAAAAAAACCCTTGGGAGAATTTAAAGTCAAATCTGGAACATTTTTCTGAAACTCTTCCAGAGCCCTCTAATCTGTATAATTAAACGCCCAACCGAAAACCCTACAAGTGTAAAACGCTGTCACTCCGGACAAAGTATGGAAAATGTGCCTTCACCCAAATTTTGCTCAAGGGGTAGTTTTGGGCGCTGAACACATTTATAAGGTCCGTTTTCGAATTTTCCGAAGACTTATGCCCTTTTTGGAAGGTACAAAAGGCACAAAAAACGACTTTTTTTAAACCTGTAACTTCTTGGAACCTGCAGCTCGGGGCTGGATACTGCGCAGTTTTACTACTGAGCCACAAGAGATACTAACGGTACCAGTCGTTTTCGCGGACGCGTTTGACACTCTAAACACTTCCCTTGTAAGTGGACAAGGCTTGGAATCCATGGCACCAGAATTCATAGGGAGTGGACGGAGTTTTGTGTCAATGGGTAAGTGACTTTTCAAATACCGTAGAAATTGGGATGAATCTCCGGGCTGAAGCTAAAAGTCGGCTTTAGGAGTAATGCACTGACAATTGCAGAATGTGGGCGGGGCTTCAGGGGCATCATTTAGTAGGTCATGAAGTGGGCGGAGCTTCAAGTCAGTGCGCAAGTGCGTGTGAGGCTACAGGAGCGGTGTCCGGAAAAGTGGACAGGCTTTAGAGTCATCACGTAAAATGCAACGAAGAGTACTGTGCTTTCCTAGGCCGAATTCCGGTCCGCAATTGCGTCTCGACACGCTTTGCGGCCGCACGCGCTCGAGTCAGTCGGGTTTCCAACACCAAAGTAGACTCGATGTGGTTTTTTAATGCAATTTTCTCTAATTTCACTAAGTTTCCAGTTTCCAAAACCCACCTAGAGTCAGCAGATCGGCGGCTGCGGCCCTGGAAGCTGTTCTGACTCGTGAGCGTGCGACCGCAAAGCGTGCCGAGACGCGATTGCGGACCGGAATCAGGCCCAGATAAGCACAGTATTTGGAGCTTCGGGATTGATGTGTCGAACACGTATGAGGTTTGAGGATTAGTGCAGTGGATAGGGTTTCATGTTTATAACCAAAAAATGAAGAAAAATGGACGGAGCTACAGGATCATTACAAAAAAAACGAATGAGCTGTAGGTACATGGCCATCTAATTAGCTTCCGCAAAGAATTCTAGGAAATTAGCTCAAGTTCATACACATTTTCTCGCGTTCAGTGTCTCGTTTCACTCAGTTTTTTTTTCTAATTTTATTAGGTGTATGTAACGTCTTGAGGAATATGTACCAAAAATCACGTGGATCTTCACTTATAACAACTCACAAGTAGATTTACCTACACATTTGTGAAAAATGGTGAGCCCAAAGAACCTGAGCATAGCTCACGACGCACACAAAGTTTGTGTGGCCAGTGCTTACGGAAATGGCCATGACTGCCGTGAGCCCACGAGCCGTTACATCCAAGTGTGCACCGTTGTAGTCACAAATTTAGATGAACACAATCAGCAATTTTGATATACAAAGAGGGGTCGGAAACACCATATGACCCTCAGATTTTTGTAACCATGCTTCTTTAGTCAGGACAATGGGTACGAAACTGGGCATGATCAATGTAAACCGGCCGCTTCCGAAAGAACGGTACAAATTTTTCGATTTTTTGAAATATCATATGAAAACAAATAACTTGAAAAAAATCACAGAATAATACATACACGTGCACGTGTTATTGTTATCATAACATGATGATTATTATTATTAATATTATTATTATTATTATTATTATTAATATCAGAATGCTCGGAAAATGCTTATATTTTTTCGCATAACTTTATATTCCTCAATTTTTATACGTTCTATGAATTCAGAAAGACCCATCAGATGTAATCTAAAGGATAGAGATCGCAATAGCGTTACCCGTAAGCCACGCCCACTTTTGTAACAGTAGGTGGCAGTTTTTCAGCTTTCACTTGCCGGAGACAGACGTGAGATTCAACACCTACTAAAACATATGCCGAGAAAGGATCCCCCATGTGCAATCTGCGAGTTAGAGTGCGCGAAAACGCTCAAAATCAGCCACGCCCAATTTTGTACCTAACCAAATGTGATTTCATTAAATAAATACAATCGTGAATTTCGACCCTGCATAGAAACATGTGATGAAGGTGATTTGTCAAAAATAAATCTGCAAATTGGCGTTGCCACGCGCACTCTGTAACTACCGGATAGAATTCTCGAACGACTGATTGATTCTATACTTAAATGCAATTCACTTCAAAGTCTTCACTTTATTCATGTCCCCTACATGGGAGGTTTTCCTCCAACGAGGTTTAGTCGTGATTAGCCGTGACGCGACCGCACGCCTCCAGAGTAACATACGAAGTTTTCTACGGCAAATGGATGCTGGATTTTCCCAAAAAAAAATCGTACACACATACGAAAATTGCCAGATGCAGCACAACACAGCATTTTCAAAACCCTCATGAAATCAATAAAATCAGATCAAATCCAATAACATTCGTATAGATTTCGCAGAAAGCCGCATTCCGAAACCACATCAAAAAGGTCTGGACGCCGGCCGGCTGGTGTAAGTTTAATCACATGGGTGGGGGAGACAACAGGTTATTTTAATTGATCCCCCCACACAAGGATACAAAGACAACAATTCGCTGGACTGATTAGCCCTCAGTTTAGTCCAGAAATTGCTTTCCCTAATTGCCGCACTAGACGAAACCGGTTCGGCAATCAGCACTCAGGCGGAGGCAAAGTTGTCCCTCCCTACCCAAATGGGATTCTCTTGAAGTAAACAGCACATTAAGAGGCACCACCGCATTAGAAGAGAGTTGGCAAGTTATTTGTAGTGGGAAGAGTAGAAAAATAGTAAATGGGTCAAAAAACAGAAGAGCAGTAGACTAAAACAAATCATCCTTAGAGGGAAAATGATTGAAATCACGATAAATCAGTATATTAGCCAATAGTAGGGTCAATCAGATCCTTGTCTCGGACATCGACAGAGCCATCATCCATCTCTGGATTAGGGTAAGCCATGTGGTAACTAGCAATGCGCGCGTCGAGTGTGTGGGGTGGCCCCGTCACCGTTAGAAAACGATCGATATAGCTCACTGCTGATTTTCCCATGACCATCATTCATCCATTTAGTCTTTCTGACCTCTCTTTTTTCGTTCTTTCTCCTCAATTCTCTTTTTCGATCTCATCGATTTTCGTATAATAATCATTTACGCATTGGGCGTTTTTGGACATTTTTTCTCCATGGTACGTTTTAGATAGAATTGTTTAATATTTCCAAGACTCACACCCGAACAACTAGAAAACTCACCAGATGAACCTCTTCCAGAAAAGAAAGGAATATGAGGATAATAGGAAAATGAAGAAGCAGAAATGCGAAAATGTTGACCATGCACAAATCAGCTATGTAAACCAGATATCGATCGTTTTTATCCGTAGCGCGGCCACTCGACACGCATGCTTCTAGATGCGACGCGGTTACCCCACTCCACTTGGCGATTGGAATTTTCTAGAAATATCGATGAGTTTTGCGCTCCCACTTCAAAATTCTCCAGAAAATACGCGACTGAAGATTCTCAACGAAATTTTGTAAAATTTTTGAATTTTCAACTCTACTTGCAAGCCTAAGAAAGTGATTTCCACTTTCGGCCCAAAAGCCATGCCGACTGTATGTGTAAAACAGAAACAAAAGGAAAAAGAAATAACAAAAAGAGGAGAGGGAAAACAAAAGAGCAGCGGAAGAAAAAAAAAGAAGAAAAAAGGAGAAGTAAGGGGAAAATGAATAGAGAAGGGGAAAAAGGAAGGAACTTAAAGGAAGAGAGAAAGAGGAAAAACAAAGAAGAAAGGAAAGAAAAAGAGGGAAGAAGGGGAAATAAGGGAAAGGTGCAATGAGGAGGGAAGGAAAAAGGCAAAAAGGTATTGCCATCTAAGAGAAAAAAGAATAAAATGGGAAAAGAGGAGGAAACAGAAAGAAAGGAAAATAAATGATCGAAGTTATAAAGAGAATAAGAAAAATGAAGAAGTAGAGGAAGAAAGAAAAGGAGGAAAGTTGAGGAAGTAAAGAAAATGTGAAATGAGAAGTGGAAAGAAAGCAAGGCATCTCCGTAGCTAGGTGTTGCCAACTAACAAGGGACCACTTCGAACATAGAATGGAGTTTTGAAAAAAAAATGTATGCTCACATAGATCGTAGTTCGAAATTGTTAAAGAAAGCAGAACAAATTATTACTAAATTTTCGAAAATCGCAAAAAATTAATTGCATAATAATAATAACATTCGTGCAAAACATTTTCATGTTAAAAGTGCCTACTGATTTCATTTCAAACAGGGCGTTTTCCAGACCGAAAATTACGTTGAATAAGAGTAATTTTCTCAATTTTTGCGATTCACTATGTCACGAAACTAGGAAAACTACAACTAGATCAATAGAAGTATCATATACAGGAACAGATGCTCCAATTTCTTCGAAAACACCCGAATAATAGAGCAACCGAAGTGAGAAAACGGCTGCAAATCGGGTCGGGGTGGTATGGAGAGGCGCTGCTGAGCTGTGAGAGGCCGGCGCAGCTCGCCGCCCCGATGTAATTATGGACGAATGTGTATGTGTGGCGCTCCGGGGACGGGGCAAATTACGGCATCGATCGATTGCTAAGAGGCAATTAAGGACGGATACGTAGAGTAATTGAAGCCATTGAAGTCGGTGATTAGTGGGTTAGACACTAATAACCCTCTCTTGGACAAGTAAACACGCATCGCCTCAGGCAATACCCGCAAATGTCTACAAAGCGCCTAATGTCTGCACAATGTCTACCATGGGTGGCTGACCTGAAAGAACTCATTTTCATAGAACTTTTGTTGAATAAAGGAAAAAAAAGGAGAACAACTTCTCCTCCTTTTCACTTCCTTCTAGTCTCCTCCTTTTCTTTCTCCAGCTTTTTCCTCATTTCTTCTCAACTTCTTGTTTTCCTTTTATAGTTATGAATGTTTCTTGCTTTCTCTACATCTTATCCTTATTTATTTATTTATTTGATATTTGAACATCACGCGTATCCAAAACAGTTCGATCAGCTGGACTATGAGAACAAAATCCGACACCATAACATTCAAAAATGGGTGAATCACGAAGACCTTGGAAACATTTTCTCTTGTTCTGCTCCAATTTCTGCTCTCCTTCTTTTCTAGTTTCCTTTTTCTAGCTCTATTTTCCTTCTATTTTCTCCCTAATTTTTCATCTTCAATCTTCATTTGCCTTTACCTTGCTTCCTCTCTATCTCTTCTCTAGTTATCTTTCCATATTCTTCTTCTTCAGTTTCTTCTTTTTCCTTCGCAGTTTTCCACACTTTTTCATTTCCTCCCTTGTGTTCTTTTTTATCAAGTGTCTTTTTCATAAATTTACCCTTATCATTGTATATGTTTATAATAGAAGTCTAAATATTCAATGATGAGGGGATTCTCTGGGATATTGTCCCTGATGTAAGAGCTCTCGGAGGATGATCCCGTTCTTGAAAACGCAATATTCGAAAGAAAAATTACTAAAAATATGGATGACAAATGCAATAATCAGATAAATGTATGCGTGTATATAATATTTTATTCAATAATTATAGTAGGCGGTAGTGTCGTGGGTAGGCTGCGGTCTCGGTAGTGTAATGGTAACAATCTCGCACGGGAAGTGATGCGATGCGGGTTCGATTTCTGCCTGACACCTACAGGCCATAAAACGGCCAAATTCTCACCGTCGACTGCGTACCACGCGCTGCGCGACCGCACGCGCGTCGGAAGCAGACGAGTTTTGGCCGCCGCGCAACGTTTCGGCCGCCGCGCGGCGGCCGAAACTCGTCGCGCGGCGGCCGAAACTCGTCTGCTTCCGACGTGCGTGCGGTTGCGCAGCGCGTGGTACGCAATCGACGGTGAGAATTTGGCCGTTTTATGGCCTGTATGTTTTTCGTTCAACTCAGCTACCTTGTGATATCTGTGATCGTATGCCACGCGATAAAAAGGCGTTATATATTCAAAAAAAAAATCAAAAAATATAGCCTCATATACTTTTACTCAACATCACACAGGGTTTTGGCCTGAGAGTTTTCTGAGAGTTCTGGCAGAGAAATAGCCGCACAACAGCCGTGAAATGCTTGCTTGCCGCGATATAGCCGAGAAATAGCCGCTAAAAATGGTCGCCGCGAAATAGCCGAGACATAATGCTCTCCAGATAGGTATACGGCGCATCCCAAAGGCATGATTCCGATGTTAACACCTTCCTCGGTTTAGTGACCCAAATTTGAGGTATTTGGACCTCGCTCAGCGTCTGGAAGTCCCGCCCAACCACTGGCGACCCCGGCGAGCCGACGATAACTGCGCCTTGGCAACTTTCGATTACTTTCCCTTAATTCTCGGTTATTTCTCGGCTACTTCTTGTCCGTATTGTGGAACGCCAAGAAATAGCCGCGAAATAGCCCACAAGGAGCCGCTGCGGACATTTCTCGGCCAAAACTCTCAGATAACAGCCCGTTGTCCCAGACCGCGAAGAAGCTACATAAAAGTCCCCCTCCCCCATTTGGTAAACAAAATTTTTGGGAAGCGTCGAAAACTTCCACGTTCCCTCCCTACAAGATTTTTTGCACAAACCTGGAATTGAAAATTTTTTTTAATTTATTTTATTTTGTAATTAATACTATACTGCTTACCCCAGTGACGAGGTCTCAGCGAACTTGTTTCAATTTTAGCCAAGAATTTTACGCCCCTCCAACGAACTCCCGATTTTTTAAAAACATTTTCGTCCCCCCACGTCGTCCCGCCGGACAGCAACCGCTTGACCATAAAATCGAATGATTCAAACAATCATATCTCCTAAGTGCCTTTATCATTGGAGAGGCTCGGGGTTGTTCGTTATATGAATTGTCGGAATTTTGAGCCGAAACCATTCATATCCACCTAGTAATTGAGCATAATGATTTATTGTTGTTAACAAACCCATATTTCTAACTAAACAATAATTCTTCAGTTTAATTGTTAGACATAAACAATAACGATGAACGATTCTTACTTCCATGATACTGCAATATCGTTATCAAAATCGTGAATTGGTCATATCGAATATGTAATCAAATGCATAAACAACTGAAATTCAAAAGTGATTACAGTATAAATTATAGTATTTTAGTTCTTGAAAATATGATTACGAATCCGTTTTTCAATATTTCGTCTCAATACTTTCGATATTTTTTACTTTCTCTGAATCCTCTCTCAATAATCTGGATTATTTTCAGTAATTTTTGTCAATTTTTTAAACTGTCCTCTCTCCACTTGCTAAATCAATTCGAATTTCCAACACTTTTTTTCTCTTTTCTCAAGTTCATCATTTATTTGTTAATGGAACCAAATTGTTACGTTAATTTGTCTCGTTCTTTTCAAATTTTGAAAAAAAAAACACGTAGACAAATAAAAAATTTCAAAAATTCAAAAAACGACCAAATTTGGACAACAATACAATTCGAGATTTCCGCGAAAGATTATTCGATTCATTCATTAATTGAAATACTAGCGTAGACTGTTCCTATTTTGTGGTTTGATTAATATGGAAAGTTGAATTGTTCGATTTTCAGGTGTATCCATTTACTAGAAAAAAAAACTGGATTTGACGATTCTGAAAAATTGGTTCTATCAGAAAATTCAGAAGGCTTGACTCGAAAAAAAAGTAAGTCCGCAGTTTTCAGAACGAGTGACGTGAAAAATTAGCCCACCGGTATATTTTAAACTGGCAAAAAATATTCGTGATGAGGAATCCGCAAAAAAAATTCTTCTTGCGCTTTTAGAACCTTATGACCTACCAGAGCAATGAGAAATTACATTTGAGAAATTATAGAAGTAAACTGAACTTGAAATTGAATTCGAAAAAATTTAAAAATAAAATAATGAAAACTGTTCAAAAAAGTGATACTTGAGTCAGAGGCTACGGAATGTCGAAACCACCGAAACAGGATAGAATTCAAATTCGATTAAGGAATCGACCATTCATTAATCCCAAAACTGTGCCGAATCCCACGAGGGAGTTGGGGGTGCTAAAGTAGAAAAACAGAAAAAGTGCACCTTTTGCCTTCGTAGATGGGAGATTGAAGCGGTGGTGGTGGACCAATTAAGGTCACATGAACCCCAATGACGACGGGCGGGTTCTAATTAGTCTGGGAGGCCGATTGACATTAATTTAATCACTCTGTGTGCGGAATTAGCCGAACAGATTCAGGCAGGAAGTACAGGAAAGTATTAATTTCGAGGTTTCGCAACGATTCAACCTTTCAGTCTGAAGTGGATGTTAAATTCATATGCCGCGTTTGGAATAACACTGATAAGCAGGAAAGTAGAGTGTTTTAGCTGGAGACCAAATTTCTAGGATTTTTTAAGGAAAAAATGCCGTAATACCCCGCTCTAAAAATCTCGCCTAAAATTTGAAGAGAAACTAATTTCTTTTTCAATTATTAGGTTGAAGCAAAAGTTTCCCGCCACTTGACTTTGAGACGATTTTTAAACCTTTCAGCGTTTGCTCTTCGGCCAAGTGCGATATACCGATTGGAAGCATAATTTCTTTTCTATCTAACCCTGCCTTCCACATAGACCATAGCCTGCTCTTCTGCGAGTTATATGCTATCATTCAGTGGTCATCCTCAGTGCTGAACATCATTGAGTGCTTCTATTTATTTTGAGGCAAACCACCAAACCTGCCAGAGTAGACAAGAAAGTTGAACCACTTTATGGCTAGATGATAGCGTTTGCAGGAAATTTTCGATGGAACGTAATTATTTATCTTTTGCGGATTTTGTGATTTTGCGCATTCGGTCTTTTCTGGCTTATCCGGGAAATTTCGGCTTCAAAGCTTCGAAATTAGGTATAATGGTCAAGTCCTCACTGAATAGTTTTTTTTCGTCAATTATTTGTCAGTTTTTTGTTTGAAAACTCGAGTTTAGTTATTTTTATAGATTTTCGCAAAAACGGTCGAAAATTGACGAAAAAAACATTTCCAATGGGGACATTATACTTAAATTTGGAGCCTTAAGGACGAAACTTTTCGGATATGCTAGAAAACACCGATTGCAAAATCACAAAGTCCACCAAAAATCAATATTTATGCTCCGTCGAAACGTTCCGCAAACGCCATCGCCTAGTTCTAAGGGGCTGAATAGAGTGCCGTCGCGGCGGGGCGCGATCTAATGATCGACTTCTGTATTTATAGATCGCCGCGATGCATCAATACGGCAGCCCGCCATTAGGTCGCGCCACTCCGCGATGGCTATCTGCTCAGCCACTTAGGCGTCGTTTATACTTCCGCCACCGAGAGGCGCGGCGAAGTGCAATCGTACAATATCGATCGTGCCGCGCCGCATGATCAATATTACAGAAATGCACTGTGCCGCGCCGCTCGGCTGCGGGAGTATAAACGACACTTAATGGAGGAGTATCAATCATGCGGCGCCGCACGATCGATTTCCCTTAATTGCATGCTGTCGCGCCTTTCAGCGGCGGGAGTCTATTCGGGGGTGTCAGCAAAGGTCATGAGCGGGGTCCACAAAATTTTTTGACTCGATTATCCTCAAAGTTGGTATCTTTCACTCGTTTTTGACGCTTCTTACGAAGTAAGCGTTCTAATTGGAGCCAAACGACTCTAGTAACGTAGTTATCTCAGCAACTTCTTCGGGCGTGTCTGTAGTTGGAGCTCAGTATTTGACAGCTGAATACATTCAATGAGACCGTCCATAATTGCTGCGCAACAGGGAAATGATTATATTCGATACGGTTCTGCCAGAACGCTAATGCCGCTGTACACGTTAGAAAATAATAAATAAGACCGTATTCGAGCGATTCTTAAAGGCATCGTTCACGGTGGATTTCGTTTCCGAGTTTTCCATATATTAGGTTGTCCGATAAGTTCTTGCCGTTTTTTTTTAAATTAAAAAATTAGCGATCGAAATGAAATTTTTTGGTACAATGTTTTGTGTTATTCGAAAGAGAATTTTTCGCTCTACAAGAAAGTCTATTTGATTTTTTTGTTTCGATCAGTTTTTGTTAATTTTTAGAGCATTTAAATGGAGTGTCAAGTCGACAAAAACGAGCATTTTCGACACCATCTACTTTTTGCGTTTAACCGAGGTGCCAAAGCCACGGAAGCTGCTAGAGAGATTTGTGCCGTATACGGAGAGGGTGCTATAGCTGAAAGAACTGCTCGATATTGGTTTGCGAAGAATTTAATTTAAAAATTTAAATTTAAATTAAATTTAAAAAATTAATTTTAAAAACTTAAAAAAATTAAAAATATATTAAATTAATATTATATTATATTATATTATATTACATTATTACATTACATTATATTATTATATTATATTACAACTATATTACGAAAAATTTAAAAAAAACGGCAAGAACTTATCGGACAACCTGATATAATGAGAGCTATAGTCCCCTATATAACAGCTACGTTGAAAAAATCGCAGAAAATCCACTTAAGCCTCTTTTTTAGACCCAAAATATATCCATCGGCTTTCGAGAAAGAAGAGTCGATCGTTAGAGATCGGTATTGTGACCGACGATCTTACGATCAAATGGAGTTTATCTTTATTTCAAGTGATTTGTTGAGTAGAAAAGTAATTCTTCACTTGATCTTTTGGTACATTCCATCAACTTTCACTCAGTTGCACTGTATCGAATGTTGAAAATTTACTTATATGATGGCTGACAGCAAATTGTGTCAGATGACTGACGGAGGGCCGGCCTCTTTTGACGGAATTTGAGACATTCAACCTCAATCATCATCACAATAAGGCGTTTTCAACCGGACAAACTCTCCCTACGTTCTTAGGTGAGCCCAGAGAATCATTTGAACCGGAAAAACGGTGAGTGGTTTTCAGCGCGTACGATGCCTTTAATGGCCGGAATGGAGAGCTCCGCCCTGCCAATAGCGGCAAATCAAAGCAGGAAATGCGTTGAAAGTGGTGATTTTAAGGTTTTGAATTCTATCACGGACGAGATTGAGAGTAGGAGACCACCATAGAAGGCTGGTGGTTGGGACCAAATAGCGCAATGGGTGGCGATTCGCCACCGCATCATAGTTTATTTTTTTAACTACTCAGGTAAGACTAGTTGCCCAGAGGCGGACGAATAGTTGTCGACAATCAGTCGACAATAAAGAAGTTGTTCAGAAAGTTGATAGAAGTTGTCGAGAATTCCGATATTCGCAGTATTTGTCGAGAAATGCGGCCGATTTGTTCAGAATTTCAGAGAAAGTTCTCGAGAAATCGGGGAGAACGAGTGTTTGCCGAGAATTCGGACAGATTTCTCGACAACTCCTTCCGAAATTGAGAATATGTTTCTAATATGTCGAAAATTTCCCAAGAATTCAGGACATCACTTCAGAACCCTCTTTACACCTCATTATTAAACTGTTGCGACTGTTTTTTTAATCTTTTCTTTTCGTGTGGGTCCTCCGTGGTTTTTTATTCTTTTTTTCTCCATTCTTCTGGCTGGTTATCGATTAAAATGTAAATATGTTAGGACAATGTATATCACCGATTTCTTGAATATCAAACTCGATTTTTTAATTCTCATCTTCTCAAAATAGCGAACGTACCAAAATATGGGATTTCCAAGTTAGTGAATTTTGAAAGTTTTCGAGCTTTGAAGTACTGATCTTCTTTTATGATAGGTAGTTACAGCAGTCAGATTAAAAATATATTATTCGAGAAGTTACCCAAGAAGTATCAGAACAAGGTTTGAAATTAAGATTGTTAAAACGAATGAATTTCGAGTAGGATAGCTGAGTCTATCGGTCTTTTCACCTTACATGCAAACTTCCTCCGCCTAAGATGGAGACTGAATACCGCTACAGTATAATGGCTCAGCCCTTCCTCAGGTGTGGTCCCGCCAGAAGTCGACAATTTTGAAAACTAGGAGCCACGAGAGTAGGATGTTTGAGTTTAGCGTGGTCGATTTACTCTTACTATTCAAACTTTCACCGTCTTATGTTAGAGTAATTCCGAGGGACAGGGGCTCTCTACACACCGAGGGAGGAGTTGTCTCGTGTTTCTCGTCCCTAATTCTTCTCGGGACCACTTCACTTGCATTGAGTCGAGTGACATATCGAACTGAAAAAACGGGACAACTCCTCTCTTTGTGTGTAGAGAGACCCTATCCCTAATTCCGAAGACCACTACACTGATAGCGCAGTGGTGCTGGGCAAGGCCAATAGCGGCCCATGTTGAACGATTTTGTAGACCCACAGCATATACGATGCACAGTTTGCCTCTGGCGAAAGTCGGAGAAGCAAACCAAGTTGGGAATTTAGCAAGGGATGTGAAACCATCTACGTTAGCTTCACCGACCGTTGTAATCAACGGTTGAGCAGGAGCCCCAATTTTCGGTAAGTACATACTCTGTGTTAACTTTCGAGAATCGGGCAAGGAGTTGTCGGGAATCGGTCGAAAAGTTGTCGGACAATGTTGAGAATTGGGCGAAAAGTTGTCCAGAATTCTCTAGAGTCTGCGAAAGTTGTACAGCATTCGTACGCCTGCAGGACAACTTTTCGTCCGATTCTCGACAACTAGTCTTACCTGAGTATGCTCAGCTGCTTTTCTCCTTCAGTAACGTGCTGGTTGCCTTTCTTCATCTGATTCATCTTGTATTTCAATCCTACTAGTAGTTCTGGGTTTTTTGCTCCTCCTATTGATCCTTATAGCATCTGAGTAGACGTAACCTTATCAAACGGCGAGCTAGGAACACTCCATTAAGCCCTTTTTGGCTCTATTGAAGCGCTCGGCTAGTTTTTCCCACGCTGATCTAGATAGTTGTGGGAGCCATGATATAGTTGTTTTTCTAATCATAATCCCGTTGCTTCCTAAAGGGCAGATTATGAGACACACGCCACACGTAACGCGGGTCAGGTATCCAGCGCCTCTAACTCCGATCGTGCGCCCGATAATAACGGTCGTACTCTAGTCAGATGCTGGAGTTGGTCCTATTTCCTGTCTAAAAACATTAGTATACGCAAAGTGGGAATAGAGCAGGTCAACTGAAATTTACTGTATCTTATGTCCATCGCATGTTGTCAATTACTGTGCTTATCTGGGCCAAATTGCGTCTCGACACGCTTTGCAGCCGCACGCGCTCAACTCAGTCGGGTTTCCAGCGCCAAAGCCGACTCGATGTGGCTTTTTTTATACAATTTTCTCCAATTTTTCTTAGTTTCCAGTTTCCAAAACCCACCTAGAGTCAACAAATCGGCGGCTGCGGCGCTGGAAGCTCTTCTGACTTGGGAGCGCGCTGCCGCAAAGCGTGTCGAGACGCAATTGCGGACCGGAATTCGGCCCAGATAAGCACAGTACGAAAAATCACGATTTACGGTCCAAAATGTCGTAAATCGTAATTAAGAGGCCAGAAAACACCGTAAATCGTAAACCGTGATTACGCACACCCCTGATGCCAACATCCGCAGCAATCGTCAAAATCCTTCCCGATCTGCAGACTTTATCGAGTATCGACTAGAATCACATAGATACGAAAAGATTACCACATCGGGTTTCGGGTTGCCAGAACTACCCACGTAGCAGTTTTTGTGATCGACCACCTCCCAGGTAGTCATAAAACTCCCATTTTACCTGCCAGAGTAAAAGTTGAAAAAAAAGTTGTGAGCCAATATTTCTGAAACGAGACGACGAAAATGGCGAGCGCTGTACCATCGGCGCCTTGAACAATTTTGCCCGCCACGTTGGCCGAGTGGTCCTTGCTGTTGATGGCCAGCCGGAGACTCGGGTTCGATCCCCACTGCTGAAGGAACTTGCTCCACGATGTTTCTGAGTCCACCAACTGTACCCAGTATTTCTAAGACAGTTTATCGACAATCAGTCAAGTCATAGGGAAGAGGAGCAACCGAAGGAAGAGCGTAACAAGTTGGAATAACCACCCAAAAACGATTTGGAATAGTTCCCTGATAATCGAGAACAATGAAAAAAGACCACTCGCTTTTGTTGTTAATCTCCTTTTTTCAAACGGTGTTAACGATCCTGTTGCAGCACTCTAACTTGAGCTAGGAAGCTCATTTTGGAGAGCAGGCTGAAAATAGGTGCCGCTAGCTCTTATTCAATTCTGATGTTGATAACTTGAACATTGAAAGACACTTCAAAATCGTTGGTTTACAAACTAAATGAGCCGTTTAGCACAAAATCTGCGCCCTAGAAACTTTCCTTGTGAGGTACAGGAAAAGGGCGGTGGTGCGTCCGCGTACTCTCACTCTAGAATAAATTTGGCTTCCAAGAAGTCGTTTTTTCTGCAGAAGTGCCCAAAATTTTCAATGGCCCTAGGCCGACTTCCCAGATCCAATGATAAATCCAGAAAATCCGACGCACGGATATTGATGGAGTTAACGATCACCAGCAGATTCCCACAATACAAATCTCTGTTGGCTTGAACCTTGTCTTGCAAAACAAGTCAAGTATCTCTATGTTCATCTCGAGATCGTCAACAAGCGAATGAACCAGGAACAATGACATTTGATATCTCAAGACAAGTACTGGGAAATGTAAAACGTAGGAAAGTTATCAAAACCCAAGAGAAAAAAACCGTTTTGCAGCAGGAACATTAGAAGGAAAGATCTGAAGCACTCACATCGCAAATCAGAAAAAGACAATGGGTGAAATGCTATTTCAAAGAGTAATAAATTAGAAAATCACACACCGAGGTACATTACTGGGTAAATTTGTTTAATGACAGACCAGTAAGGGGAATCTTACACAATTTTAGCACTGATAGGAGCTCGATAAATCCATGAAGATACGAGGGGCGTGGCTAGCTGAGAAATCTAACGAAATTATCACTACTATACATTACCGGATTCACAAATACGTTATATTGACAACTCTCATGAAGGACAATTACTGGTTAATGGGCAAGCTGTGATTCATTTGTAACATCAGAAAAGGGCGCATCACCGGCTTCTTTCATTTCCGTTTTGTCCTCTTTGTTATTACTCTCGACCTTTTCGGTCACATTTTCCGTCGCAGACGTGTTACCGGGAGTTTCTGCTTCGCCATCGGCCATTTCGACATCTCCTAAATGGCGATATAGGGGTATAACGGCTTATAGTAGAGCAAAGAAGGATGAATCCTTGAAGAATGCTGCTTCCCGCCATCTCACCTTGCCGAATTTTGAAACTTTCAGCCTTGGTCTTCAGGCCAAGTGCGATATACCGATCGAAAGCACAAATTCTTTTCTATCTAACGGTGCCTTCCACTTGTACCAAAGCCTGCTCATTTGCGAAATGTTTGCTATAATTCAGCGATAAATCTTCAGTACTGAGCATCTTTGAGTGCTTCTATTTACTTTTAGGTAGACCACCAAACCTGCCAGAGTTGACAGGATATTTGAGCCACCTTGGAACTACATGATAGCGTCTGCGGAAAATTCCGACGGAGCGTAATTATTGGTTTTTAGCGGATTTTGTGATTTGGCAACTTCGGCCTTTCCTGGCTCAACCGGGAGTTTTCGGCCTCGAAGCTTCACAGTTAAGTGTAATGGCCAAGTCCCCACTCAACAGTATTTTTCATTCGTCAGTTATCGATAGTTCTTTTTGAAATTAGATTTTCGCTATTTTCGAAAAAGGATCGATGATTAACGAAAGAATACTCTTGAGTGGAGACTTGGCCATTATACATACATAACTTTGGAGCTTCGGGGCCAAAACTTCTCCTTTAAGCCAGAAAAGACCGAAGTTGCAAAATCACAAAATCCACTAAAAAATCAATAATTACGCTCGGTCGAAATTTTCTGCAACAGTTATCATCTAGTTCTAAGGTGGCTTAAATATCCTGTCGACTCTGGTAGATTTGATGTTTAACCTCAGAGCAAATCGAAGCACTCAAAGATGCTCAGTCCTGAAGATTGCCACTGATTTGTAGCATGTATTTCAGAAATGGGCAGGTTTGGCCCAAGTGGAAGGCAGCTTTAGATAGAGAAGAATTCGATCGGTATATCGCACTTGGCCGGAAGGTCTAAGCTAAAAGGTTAAAAAGCCAATCATCGAGGTCAAATGGCGGGAAACTTTCGGTTCAACCTAATTTTTGCTTTTAACCAGACCACCAAGGCTGCCAAAGTTAAACGAGCGAGCATTTGAACACTCAGGACCGAACAAGATAATAGCGTCCGCGGAAAATCTCTATGAAGCGTGATTATGTTTTTCATTGTTTTCGCGAGATTCGTAAAGTTGCGTGTTAAGTTTTTTCCAACCTATCATACCAGTTTCGGCTGCGGAAGTTTAGAGGCAGCATACTTGCTCGCAAAAGTTTTTGAGATAGCTAAATTAGTGGGATCAAACAGGCTCTAGTGGAACGCTCACGAAGTGGTGACGCTTTCTCAATACTTGCGTCATATCACACGTATGGGTTGGAACAGTTCACCAGGCGCGGTTATTTCTACGGTATACATAAGTTCCTGTGATTGAAAATGATCACAAGGGAAGTGTTTGAAGCGGTAAACACACCTGCGAAAACGATTGTATTCTTAGCATCTCTTGGGCCTCCATAGTAATATAAGCTGTTTCCGACCCCAGGTGGTGGCTCAAAGAAGTTACAAGCGTTCTTCAAGCTTCGCAAAAAGGTTATGGTACTCATCAGAGTTTTTGGGTTGTTTTGAAGAAAAAATGAGATATGGATCAAATCTTGTATGTTGGAACTAATTAGGGCGCTGGAAACGATTCTATGGTCCGTTTGTCGAAATTCTGAGGTTTACTGTAGGTTACGGTAGGCACCACGCCACTTAAGGGGCGAAACCAACCGTAGTATCTCAAAACTGATAAATGGACGTTATGCGTATTCAGCATCCCGAATAAACCCCACAGACAAATTTGAAGTCAAATCTGAGACTTGGCGCGGACCACCGCATACGCACCGTAACCCACCGTAAGCTGTCAAAAATCGATAAACGGACATCAAATTCGTGCTAAGAACTCCGAATAACCTCAATAGCAAAATTTGAGCCATATCGTAGCTTTACGGAATCGTCGAATTTCGCGTTTTGCTCTCGAATCCCCCCCCCAATGAGTAGCTATTTCAGAAATTCGACAAATAAACATCAGATTAGTGATCTGCACACAAAATGACCCCCCTGGGACAATTGTCGGTCAAATCTGGAGCATTTTTCGTAAACGTTTTCAGGACCATCTAGATGGAAAGAGCAAACGCTCAACCAAAAAATCCTCATAAGTGGAAAACGCTGTCACTCTATTCAAAGTTCGAGAAATGAGATTTCACTCAAACTTTGTCCGGGTGGTAGTTTTGGGTGCTGAACACGATTATGAAGTCCGTTTCAAGATCTATGAAAGATTGCTCAGCGTTTTGGGAGATACAAAAAGTCAAAAACGGTCGTCTTGAGCTTATAACTTCTTGGAACCAGCAGCTCCGTCGCCGGATTTATTTAGAAAAAATAACAGATTTGACAGATACTAATTTGCACTTCCAAACAGTATCACACTTGGTCAAAATAAATACGCTGAAAGTTTTAGTAATAACAAAGAATAAAGTTGGATTGCTGAAAAATTCCGCTAAAACCTCGCATCCGATAGAATCCTTCAGATGATAACCTAACAAATTTGGGATTTTGAACATTCCCGTCAGATCGGAATTGGTTCAATACGCCTTATTTCTAATCGGATAGCACTTCTGATGAATATATGGCCGGATAATGCGACTTAAAGCGATTCGACATAATGGAATGCATACTGATTATCTGGTATCGAAAGTTGATGCCATGAACAGTCATCAAGATCGGATCGTAAGTGAAATCGGATCCAAAATGGAAAATTCGGCAGAACAGATTTAGGCGAAAATGATAACCTTACCAGATTCCTCAGCCTTGCCGTCCTCCTCTTCCTCGTTTTCCACATCATCCTGCGTTGCCTCGCCCTCTTCAGCATCTTGAACCTCATCGTTCTCCATGCTTTCTTCCAAATCCCGCTCTTCTGGGCCATCGCCTTCTCCCTCTTCCTGCAAAATCATAATTAAAATTGTGGAATTCTCCAATCTTACGAACTTAAACGCCATTAGGAATAAAACTACCTCATCCTCCTGCTTCTCTTCTTCCTCTTCCTGATCATCCAACGGCAACAAATCGGCCTCATCAATCTCCTGCTCGGGTTCCGGCGGATATTCATCGGGCTGATTCTCATCCCATTTAATTGGGAACGTCGTCACCCTCAGATCTTCCGTTTGGACAGTGCGAGTCAGCTGAAACGTGAATTTTCTAAGATAAATCAACACAGGTGAGAAGGAGAAACTCACTTTCTCGAGCAGCGGCTTCGCGGGAGGATTTTCCTTCAACTCTGGGTCTTCATAATCATTCGATACGAACCATCCCAAGTTGATGAACTCCTACAAAACCTCTCTGAATCACTGGAAATCCAGAAAACCGATACTCACAAGTGCCATAAATAGCCACCTGTCCATTGTATTTGCATCGGAGAAGTAAGACAGTCACACCGACAACATCCTGCACTGGGATTTTAGCCGGATCAGGTGCATCTACCTAAAAGTAAAGGCGAATTGCGCTCACCACACGTGTTTCAGACGCGTTCACGATCTTATTGGAATACTTTCTATTGAGCTAGAGCTCATTTTTGGATTTTTGGCCAGGAAGGAGTAAGACACTGTTCACCATGAAAACTATCCCTGAGTTTACACCGGAATGTAGCGAGGTCCATTGCAACAACAATGACGAAAGAACGCTTCAAAACGAGCTATAGATGGCTTATACGGCCCTCAAACTTTTGTTGTGCTATGCCCGCCCCGCCCACTCCCTCAACGGCCAACAAGGTGTACGCGAAGAGTGTAGAGCATACAAGTTTTAAAGCCGACTACGGCTACCTACGTCTCGTTTTAAGCCGTTCTTTCGTCATTGTTGTTAAAATGAACCCCGACAGATTCCGTTTTCAAAAAAAAAAACTGAGTCGTTTTATCGTGAAAACTGCCTTTAATGGGTGCACCTAGCCCGTATCCAAATTCCAACTTGATAACCAGGGTTGAGCAGGCCGTTGCGACCGGTGACCAAATCTTTACGACCCCCTTGGTGACCAAAATGTTCACGAACCCCCCCCCCCCCCTGGAATGAAAAAAAAATTATGACCACAGTTTTCACGAACCCCCCCCCTGGGATGGCAAAACGGCAGCGATGCAATACACGGCGCTATACATTTAACTTTGGTCCAAGATTGTCATATTTTCGAGACCTTTCCGAGTGGTTTGGAGATGAACTCCGATTTTTTCGGAAACTTTATGCCAAATTTTTACGACCCGCGTTGCGACCGGTCGCAAGCCTGCCCAATCCTGTTGATAACTTAAAAGCAGTGTTAACGATGATTTTCGTTCCGGAGTTTTGTACTCAAAACTATGCGCTGGCCACCAAGTGTTCCCAAAATTACGAAGAAATGGCAAGAAGCGCACTAAAACGTCTTATTTCAGTGATAACATCTTCTGACCTGTGCTAGTCGCCCGTTTGGATGAACATGTTCACGGTTGTTGTCATCGATGAAAATTTGGGCTAATCTTGAATGGACGAACATTTTAGGCAAAACAGTTTTAGATAGGGTGCGGAGGAAAGAACGGAGCAACAGAGAGTAGAGTATTGCAAAAGACAGGTCCACGAAAGATTCCATTGCTACAACGAACAGTTCCTGTGAGAGTAAAGAGGCGCGATGAGAGTAGAGGATTTCGTGCCCTTCTTGTGCGTTTTTCTCGATTTCTTCCCCATTTCACTTCTATCTGGGAGCCAAATAATCGACTTAGCTATCAATCTCGAAATCGAAGATTATCGTAAACACTGCCTTTAAATGAACTTCAAAGTCGAGATTACGCATACTAAATAAGCCGAGCAACATGACATCTGCGTGGGCAGTCGACGGCTGCGTAAACCAGGGGGGGGATCCGCCGTCAATCAACACAGGCAGGCCAGGCAAGTAGTAAACGTATTAGGTATTCTACGCATAACACGTCATTATCTAAAATCGATATTATTGATTTTTACGCTTATTGCACAAAATGCGGTAAGCAGCCGTGATTCTTGACGGTAATGTATCTCTTGCTCAGGCAAACTGGGGCGTCGACAACAGGTTGATCCGCCGACCATGAGGCACCGCTGGCCAACGCGCCGATATTCGGCGGGGCCGTGGTTGCGAGTTATGATCTCGTCAATGTCGAGCTGTTGCACAGCTACAGCACTAGATACAAGGGGAGCACACGACGCATTTTTTCAGGCGTGCTGCGAATGATGAGCGCGCGGCGAGTTCAATTACCCAAGTTTGCGGTACGTTGGCCCCGCCCCGCATCTGGAGGTCCTGCCAATCCGCTGGTGACCCCAGTGGAGACTGGGCGACCAGCCGCGGCGCGTGTCGGTGTGCCGTCTGCGAAGCGTGTCGGTTTGCCGGCCGGGATGCGTGTCGGTGAGAAGTAGTTCCTAAGCTAGATGAAACAGTCCCGTAGGAAATGAACTGCTTCTAAATAGGACACATCGAGTTGTCAACAGCCCGACAACAGGCGGACGTCGCTGGGCAACTGGCAGGTCTCACGTTGACAAAACGCGCGATTTGACTTGTCAACAGGGAGCGGTTTATGAGTTGACAACTTATCAACCTGCTGTCGACGACCCAGTTTGCCTGAGTTGGTTGAGGAATCATACTGATCACACAATATTGATTATTACTGATCTAAAATGGTACAAGTTTTTTTATGAACTGTCTGAGCTCATCCCACAATATCGATCGGTACCGATTTAATAACTCACCCAAGGCGAAGTCAGTCAGTGGTTTCATCTTTGCAAAATGAAAATCGCTGAGCAAAAATAAAGTCAGGCAGGGAAACTTCGGGAAAAAATGTATGAAATTTTTTAAGCTTCTTGCAAAAGTAATGATTTGGCAATGTCACATTTCGAAGAATATTTCATCATGGGCGCAAATTTTTATTAGATTTAAAATTATAATCAAATTTTAGTGGATGTACAACTTCAATTCCCTGCTTATATACAAATTGTTTTCATCCAGAAGACATTCCTCCGTCAAAAACTGTTAGAAACAAACTCACAGCAAACACAAACTTGTGTCTCCCTTCTGGCACAGGCCCAACAAGCGCTGAGTCGAGCACCTGATCGTATTCACTGGATTTCGCTGAGCCTACGTACACCAACTCCCACTCGAGGTCTGAAAAAGATTGGGAAGAAAATCCTATCCAGCCAAAGCAAAATCTATTTTCGTTCTCGGGGCCAAATTCCGGTCCGTAAATGCGTAGTCGACGCTTTGCGGCCGCATGCGCATCGAATCGCACGAGTTTTCAGTGCAGCCGCCGATCACTTGTTGTTTTTACATGTTCTTTTATATTTTGTTTGTAATACCAGTCAGTTGATCGGAGGCTGCGGCGCTGGAAACTCGTCCGATTCGAGCCGCGCGAAGCGTCGATAACGCATTTACGGACCAGAGTTAGGCCCCGAGAACGACAGCCCATGTTTGCGAAAAAGCTGCGACTCAGGGCGAAGATGTTTTCGGAGGTGTTTGCCAAAGTTGCTCGGTCACTTGAAGTTATCATGTTCTCAATGGCTGGTCCTCTCTTATTCAGACTCCCCTCACTGTCGGACCTGTGGAGCTAAGACGAACATCTCGACTGTACCCTGATGCGCAGTTCCCCTACCGTTGAGGCGAACCGTCCTCACCCTACAGTTCTTCAGCAAGTCTTCTTGGATGCAATCAACCACCAGCTTCAACTTTGCACCGTCACAGACTCACCGACGTTCTCAACTTCAAAAAAATCAACCCATAAAGAGAGCTAAACGTGCTTCACCGCGGACGCGGTCGGGAAAAATCTCGCGCGTCAGAGAGACCCGAGGGCTCGTGGCGCTCATTTTCATGAAAAGCCATGCGCGCTCAGAGAGTATTCCTACTCCTGAACGCAAGCGCATGAAGCGCGGGCGTGGGGGTATAGATGACCTAAAGCGGCGCCGCACGATCGACTTTCCTTCATTGCATGGTGCCGCGACTTTCAGCGGTGGGACTCTGTTTGGGCCCTTATGCTCGCACCGCGGGAAGCGGTCATTACTCACCCTTACATGTTGCGTGGCGGTCGCTTACTGTCGCGCGTGGCGAAATGGATCTTGACGCAACATTTTTGTTTTTGGGTGAAATCAAGTTTAGTTAGTTTCGTGGCTTGCTTCCTCCAGAAAAAACACTTGAATCTCACCCGCGGCTGGCGAGGGCGATCGCGTGCGCCGGCCCGCTAATTGATTCAGGCGGAGAGAAGAGCGCACCTGATCAGCTTACCAGACCTCCAGCCGCGGGTGAGATTTAAATGTTTTTTCTTAAGAAAATCAGCCACGAACCAAACTGTAAATTGAAATTTCCTGGAATATTTGTTACTCTTCTGAGTCCATTTCATGTCACAAACGATAACTTACTGGTGGGTTTCACGCGTTCGTCGCGCGAGCGACACTAACCGGACCGTGACGCGTAGTCACGCGAGTGAGCAATGTCATGGAGCCCTGCTCCACCATGACTCGTACATCGACTTCGATGCGGCTCATCATATTTTATTCCAGTACTAACCTATACTACCATGGTGGGAATCGCACGTGTAGATTTCGCACCATTTAGGCCACTTTCACTATCGTCGCTATAGCGTTACCGTTGGACTGTTCATGGTCCCTCTACGCACTTCTGGCGCGCGGACGCAAAAAAAACTGCTAATCATCTTGACCCAGACATTGCCGAATAATGAGATCAGGATGTACCTTGATGGGCACAAGAAAGAATCTTGGGAAAAGTTCCCTGAGAAGATGAACTTCAGGAGTGATGCTGCAGCAACGTGGAAGGCTTTGAAAAGGATCTCCGAAAAGTTCACCTCCGCCAACAATTCCACGATTGAATTCGACGGCGGAGTCTTCAAGTCAGGGGAAGAGGCCGCAAATGCTCTTGGGAAGCGTTTTCTCATAACTAAAACAAAAAGAGAAGCACAATAGAATGACTGATCGGGAACTCTGTAAATTGACACTCATAGCTGAAGATGATGCAGTCACGCCCGCTCAGGTCGAAAAGGTCATCAAGGAAATGAGTAACTCGAAGGCAGTAGGGCCAGATGGTTTGAGCCCGGCAGTTCTAAAGAGACTGCCAAGTGAACTACTACTCCTGCTCGCTGACGTCATTAATACATCGTTTCGCACCTATACATTACCTCAAGATTGGAAAGTAGCACGCGTCATCCCATTGCCGAAGCCGGGTAAATCACCATCCACGGCAAAAGGTTACAGGCCAATCAGTCTTCTCTCACCTATTGCCAAAGTTGCGGAAAAATTGGCTGTGGAGGAGCTTGCCGAACATAATAGCAAACAACAGCATCAACATGGTTTCCGTAAGCTACATTCCACCACTACGGCCCTGCTGGAAATTGTGAGCTATGTTTTGGACGGCTTCAATGCCAAGAAACCTCAGCGAACCGTAGGTGTAGCCCTCGACCTAACGAAGGCTTTTGACACTGGCATTTTGTCGGAGAGCCTGTTAAGGTCTACCATTCCGCCCTGGCAGAAGCGGTGGATAACCGCATTCACCAAAGGACGACGGGCGAATGTGCTATTTCAAGGGCACGTCTCCAATAGCATCCCAATTGCCGCCGGCGTACCTCAAGAAGGAGTTCTATCGCCTGCTCTTTTCAGTCTGTATATGTATTGAGGATCTACCCATTCCATCCCAGGACATCAAGGTCGTGGCATATGCGGATGATATTACTATACTATGCCGGGATCGCGACATAAATTTAGCTGCCAGTAGGATCAATGACTACTTGATCGAGTTGAAATGTTTTCTCGATAGCAACATGCTTACGGTCTCTGCCGCTAAATCATCCGTCACCGTCTTTTCCACTGATCCTGCGGAGCACAGTGCTCATCCCATGGTGAAATGGGACGAAACTCGCCTGCCGGCCGCCCGATTCCCTAAGCTGCTCGGACTCGTGTTGGATCCTTCGTTGAGGTTTCATAAGAACACTGAGCAGAAGCAAGCTGCAGTGAAAACAAGACTTAACGTCCTACGTGCTCTCGGTGGAACGTCCTGGGGGTGCAGTAAAGAAACGATCCTGACCACGTACAAGGCCATCGTACAGCCCGCCCTGGAGTATGCTGCACCAGTCTGGCAGTAAATCGTGTCAGACACATCCTGGTCCAAGCAGCAGCGCATTCAAAATGGAGCATTGCGAATCGCAACAGGCTGTTCTAAAAGCTCTCCAGTAAAGCACCTACACGCCGAAGCTCGCATCCTGCCAGTTAAGGACCATTGCCAACTCCACGCACAACAGCTGTACATAAACATCCTGAAGCAGCCCAATCTTCCGTCGCGAAGAGCATTAAACCCCGTCAGAGAGAGAGAGAGAGAGAAGTATAAGAAAGCCATTTGCTGATGCTCCCACAAAAATCAATATACAGAGATGGACCAAAGCACAACAAGAACGCCTCCGTCTCTTACGTGCTGAGCATACCCAATTCGTCAAGGATCACTTATGCAAAACCGCCGTAAACTCCATTCTCGGGGTCGTGCCGCCTGAGGTCAGCGAAACCGAGATGGAACTCGGTAGGCGTGCCAGGTGCACCCTTGCCTCGTTGCGCTGCGGGCACTCCCCCATGCTTGTCTTATTTACATAAGATCGATAGCAGCAGACCAGACGAGTGCCCGGATCGTGGTAATAAAGGGCATACTACTGCGCACTTTTCAACTGCCCGATGAGACCGACATCGTTAACACCAGTAGATCTGTGGAAGAATCCGACGCTTGTGGCTGAGTTCCTCAATCTATGACAGGACCCTCTCCGTGGCTGCAGAAGAAGAAGAAAAGGCGCGCGGAAAGTATTCATACTGCAAGGCCATTCTCGCGCGAGACGCGCTCACGTTGAGGGGTATGAATAGCCCCCACGACTCTATCGCACACACATACGACTGAAGTCTTAAGATTGCAACTTTCAAAATGGGTCGATTCGAATGCTTCGCTTAACGTAATCATTGATAAGTTCCCTGTTCGTGTTTAGGTATGAAAGCTCCCCAAGACTAGTGAGCACAGCAGCACATCTCGCTTCGTGGTTACCGTTGTGTGGTCGTCCACCCACGATGAAGGACAAATCGACGAAGGACCAATCAAAAAAGAAGTGAGTCATTGCTCTCAGAATTGGTCCCTACATCTCACAACTGTTCGAGAACCAGCCGTATACCAACTTAAAACTGAACCCCAGCCTCCTTGACGCATAACGACCGGGCTGACCACAGCAGATGGTTCCAAGTTCTGGAGGTTAATGGTTTGCCACCGCAGTAATTACAGCAATATCAAGACAGGGATGGGATGAAATAAACCACCAATCGGCAACGCTATCAATCAAAGTATTTCTATAGAGTTTTCATAACAACAAAGATTGATAGCAATATCAAGCATCGCTCATCCATGCATATATCTTGGGTGACCCCCCCCCCACCGCCTAACATAGAGCCCATTCGCCAAGTTTTCACCGCAGATGACTGCTGTAAAATATTACATCAGTGTGTCAAAATAGGATATCCGGATCGACAAATTAAGATTTCGGCCCGTACCTTGGCTGGAATTTTCGCCTGGATTTCTAGGAAACGTCACTTACCATGGGGTAGATGTTCGAAGACTTCAAAGGTGATTTCGAGCTTAAACTGTGCCCCGAATGTTGATGGATTGTCCAGAATGTTGACCGAGCAGATGTTGACGCGTGAAGCCATGACCCTGAAACTTCCCTCATGACAGCTTTGGAAGAAACTTCAGAGAAAGAAAATGGTGATGGAAAGAAATCGAGAAGCATGACCAAGCCCTGGCAGGGTAAGACCGGGTTCACACTTCCATCGTGGCGCGACGCGATGACATAACGTTAGGGGGTATCGATCGATATCGAGTCTCTGTACTCAGGTACTCAGAACGACGGCCGGCGAACCTTTCCCAGCTGGCCCGTGGTCTCCGTCCTCCGGCCGCCCGCTTTTGGTTCGCCGGCCAGCCGTGTGTCGACGGCCCGCCGACCTTTAGCAGATGGCCCGTGATCATTATTTGTATCATCGTTTCCCTCAAGCATGTCACCCCGGCCCCACGGCGGAGAAACGCCCCCCCTCCGCCTGCCGCAACCCGCGGTGAGGAACCACCCTCCCGGCGGGTCACGGCAGAACCCCCAGCCGTGGAGATACCCCTATCCCTTCAGCAGTCAAAAATATGCTGGCCTCCGGAGAGTGACTCGAAGCCACCTTCCAGGACCGGCATTAGAATGCCGACTGAGGACTCTAGTGAGATGAGGCGCCTTTTATACCAGCTGTGCACGTGATAACCACATTACGACGTGATCAGTCGTGATCATTATCAATTGTCTTTCCAACCGGCCGAATTGAAGATGGGGTGGCGTGTTTTGTGATTCGCGGGCGAGCCAATATCCGTGCTGCGTGTGCGTCGCATGCAGCATGGTTCGTCGCTGGCCGGCATCCTCGAAATGTGAGGCGCCGGCCGTCGTTTTCGGCATAGAGGTTCGCCGGCCGTCGCCTTGAGTACGATCCATATCCAAACTATGTCATAGCGTCGCTCTGCGGTAGGAGTATAAACCTGGACAGTACCACGGTAAAGTGTCCGTGAGGTCCAGTCAGACTTTTGAATTTTCTCTAAACAATTATTTTAAATATTAAAATTTCCGAGTGAATTTGCACGAAATTTTTGAAAGTTATACTTCTTCGCAAACTACTTTTCCAGCTTTGCATTTTTGTCAGAATAAACACACTCCGAACTGATTTGTTGATTTTGCCGGATTTTCTTATTACTCATCCTTCCTTGCATGGAGTCGTTTTGAAATACATTCCCGGCGGATGGCATACGAATTTTCGTGTTTTTTTTTGTACCACATGAAAAACCCTCACTTCGAAGTTTGAGGTCTCGGATATGGGTGACTGCATTCACACGCCTGGAAAAGTCGAAAAAAAGAATCAATTTTTTAATACATTTTGTTAAAGATCATTACCGCTAAGGCTGTGATAGTGTTCTAATAGCAAAAACTTCTTTAATAACGTGGAAAATACGCCATCCAGACAAGCTTAACCTTGGAGGTAAATGGAGCCTGAAGTCAAAAAAAAGTGCGACTTTCATTGAACTCAGACTTGGGAACGGTGAGAATAAACTGAGACCCCCAACAACGAAAACGTAAAGTGGAACAAGAAAAAATGACGAAAATTTTCGAAGAGGCACGGATTTCCCGCCTTTTTCTTTTACGACCGTCATCTCGTCCATTTAGGTCGCGTTTGAAGTCGCGACAGTTAAATACCTGAGAAATTCCGCCGCGTACGACGCTTTGGACGAGTTGTTTTTAAAAGTTTAAAGGATGGGATTTACGGTAGGCTTTTAGTCATCCCGAACCTTTATTAAGGCTCTCTACTTTGAAAACTTTAAGCCATTTATAAATGCTTTTTAACGTTTTTTCGTCTTTTGTACATGAATATTTTTTGCGGATAATTATATTCTACCATTTAATTGCAAAATATAAGGGTAGAGGTAGGTACTGGGCTATTTCCGCCACTGTATCTTTTTTTTCAGTTCGAGAAGCTGATTTTTTCGTATCAAAAACTCCTTTTTTCAGTGTAAAATTTGATTCGGAACATTCCCATATGAGGGCTCAAGATTTCTGGACATTAGAACACGTGAAATAAAACCTGCCATCGGAGTTTAAAGAAAAATGTCATCGGAATAACTGATTATGTCGTTTTATTGAAGTTTTCGAAAATTTTGGTTTTTTTCTCATTTAAAAAAGTCGCATTATTCTAAAATTCAATTTTAGCAGCTTCCAGACCTAAGTTGGGAAAAATTCGAATGAAACTGTGTGGCCAGCCAGAGGGTATATAGGCGAAACCAAATTGTCTAGCATTCTGTTTTAAATTGACTTTTTTTTGAAAAAAAAATCGAGTTCATGGTTTTCCCGTTGCTCTAAAAATGTGCCACCTTCCTCTTTTGCTGCCGTCTTGATCATACAACTTTTTAGAATGGGTGACGAGAAAATGGAGAGGCAGACCGCCAAAGTGGAGCCGGTGAAGTCCGGGCCTCGTACCGACCAGGAACTGATGGCCCATTTGGCAGCTCAGGGTGGCGATGGACGACTGTTCAAAATGGACGTTGATTACACCAGTCAGGTCGATGAAGCTATTCCAAAGGCCGACGCCATAGCTGCTGTAAGTATTTCCCTTTTCTTGAATTGTTTTTTTTTGTGCAATTTTCATGTTTAAAAATGAAAATTTATCTGCTGATAGCATTTTCGGTGCTGTTTAGAAGGGAGATGTGGCTGCGGCACTGGATTCCCTCAGCAATCTCGAAAAACTTTCTCGTCTTGGTTCCGATATGAAAAGCAATACGAGGATTGTCCAGCATATGGTACGAATTTTGGATTATTTTCATGAAAGGATAATAAGCAAGGTCAAGCAGGTCGTCGTGTAGGACTAAAGCTGAGTTACGATCCGCTCTTCTTGGTGACCAAGAATTTCGGATATATCCACGATTCTCCAAAAACTCCATTTGAGGCCGAACTTCCAACGATCCTCACCCGAAGTTTTCGTTTAAGACGAAGGGAAATTATAGCGAAATTTGGTGGTCTCATGGACAAATTACTACTATTTTCATGCTACAAGCTAATTCAGGATGTGTTTTGGGTATTATTGCATTTAATTTTGAAAGTTTTTGCCGCTGAATATATATCAAATATTTTTTCTTTGAAGCAGGAAGATTCTACTACCTTCTTCCTTTCCGACGCCCAAAATTCGCGGACCAGGATTAGGTTCACGCTGTGGTCATCACAGCGTAAACGTAATCCTGGTTGTGGTCGCCTTTCATTACCTATGGATGGATAGGAAACGCGGCCCACCTCCACATCGACCGGGGATGCATACTACCTCTCTGCAGGTTGTAGGTGTTAGTTTTTCTTTCAGGTCGGTCGCGAACGCTGCTCTCCCCTCATAGTCGGTCGGTCTTACGACTATTCCCATTATGGAAAATTGGTAGCGCGACCCATTCTCTTCCAGGTTGATGGGGAGTGCGGCCCACCTTCTCCGTGTACGTTGGGCTCTACTCCGTCTCTTTTGGGTCAGTTTGGAGTGCGGGTCCTTCTCTTCCACGTCATTGGGCATGCGGCCTCCTCACTTCGGGGGCGGTCGGGAGCCCGGTCAGGGGTGCGTTCCAAGAACGTTCCCACGACGCCGTGGGAGGAAAAACAACCTTCCCATGGATAACTTTCCTTTCCATGGATGCGATTTATAACTGAAAGTTCTCCCACGTGGCCGTGGCTGCGTTTCCATGGACGTGTTTTGCCATGGAAATGTTCTTGGAACATACCCCAGGTGCTGTTTTATAGTCCTCAAAGGGTGGTGAGAGGGGGATGGGGTCGTAAAAGATTCCGGGGGTTTTGTTTATCAAGGTGAGAGGATCGTAGCTGAGCAGAAGTTTCACACACCGGCCCGCTAAACCCTGGTTGGGAGTGCGATCCCCTGCATTATAGGTGCTCGATACGCGATAGTGCGGCCCTTATCCTTCAAGGCAGTTTAGAGTGCGACCCATCCTCTTCCAGTGTGGTCGGTAGTCTGCCTCACCCTCTTGCAGGTTGGTGAGGGGAGTGCGGTCTACTCTTTTGGGGCATTTGGGAGTGTTTAACTCTCCCGAATTTGAAAAAGTGTTGCCCCTTGTCCTATTATCACACTTGCGTCTTATAGTTAGGGGGGGGGTCCTTCAGTAGGAGAAGCTCTATTTTTTTGTCCCTCCACCTTTATGGTGAATGGGTACGTAACAATTGGGGTTGATTTTGTTTGCATCTTGTAATGTAATCTAATGTTTTGTCATCATATTTTGAACCGTTGCAGGTCAAATTGTGCTTCGATGGAAAGAAATGGGATCTTTTGAATGACACTATTCTAACATTGTCGAAAAAGCGGCTTATTATCAAGATGGCTATCGCTAAAATGGTGAGAAGGTCCATCTCTGCGGATCATACCTCATTGTATAAAATAGCGTTGCTCCCCAGGTTCGCGATGCTTGTGAAATGGTGGACAAGATGCCGAATGAGGAGTTGAAAATGAAGCTTGTTGATACGTTGCGCACGGTAACAGCGGGAAAAGTAGGTTTCTACGCATTGAAGAAAACGTTCAAAGATTGATGGTAAGATTTGATGGAGTTGTAGATCTATGTGGAAGTGGAGAGGGCTCGATTGACCTCGTTGGTAGTGAAGAAGATGGAAGCAGAGGGGAAAATCGAGGAGGCTGCGAATCTTATTCTGGAGCTGCAAGTGGAGACATATGGATCGATGGAGATCAAAGAAAAGGTTAGTTTTTCTTTGCTAGAATACCGATGTAGTAGCAGTTTGACGCACCTTCTCAGCGGATAAGGGTAATTTTATTCAGGTTGAATTCTTGCTGGAACAGATGCGGCTGTCTGTTGCGCGAGCAGACTATATTCGGGCCTCGATTATCTCGAACAAGATTAGCACCAAATTTTTCAATAGTGATAAAGATGAGGTGAGTTGTTAAGGCTTTCAGTTTCACATTTGTGGAAGACTTGTGAAATTTCAATGTTTCAGGTTCAAGATTTAAAGATTCGATTCTACAACCTGATGATCACAATTGGACTGCAGGACTCGAAATATTTGGATGTCTGCAGGAATTACAGGTTGGTTTTTGTAGCCTTTTTAGACTGAAGGGTAATCCAGTCTTGCTTGCAGCGTCTTACAAGGGAACCACTATTAGTCATAGTATTTATCCCAAATGAAATGTATTTTCTAGAACCATTTTGGGACGAAAAACCCGAATATGCCCTTCGGAGCTGCCTAGACCCACTCTGAATGAAGTTATGAGCGTTTTGAAGCTTCGGTATCTACCCCCCCCATGGAATTTTTAGGGTGTTTTTTTTTTCAAATTTTTATCCGGACTTGGGTAAAAGCATGTATGTAGTGGTAGTCTGGGGTGCTCATCACGAATCTGGGGTTCACTTGTTGAAATTCTAAGGTTTACTGTTGGTTACGGTAGGTAACATGCCATTTAGGAGGCAAAACCCAGTTTAATAATTCGAGAATCGGCAATTGGAAATTGAATTCGTATTCAGCTCCCCTAAATAACCCTCATATAGGGACTTTGAGCCATATCTGTTGCAACAATCTGGAAATCGTCAAAAGTCGATTTTGCCGTCAATTTTTTTTCTGCCGGTGGGAAGATTTTAACAAATTTAGTCGAAAGCTTTGGAAAAACGAGAAATCAACCTCAGATTCGTGTTCATCACCTCGAATAACCTCTCAGGGCGAATTTTAAGTCAAATCTGGAATATTTTTCTAAAACGTTCGAGAGCCCTCTAATTGGTATTAAACGCCCAACCGAAAATTCGTATAAGTCCAAAACGCGGTTAGTCTGCGCAAAGTTGTTCCTCCACCCGAACTTCGCCTAGGAGGGTAGTTTGGGCGCTGAACACGATTATGAGGTCCGTTTCCGGATTTTTGTAAAAAATATTGCGCTTTTTGAGGGTACAATAGGTACGAAAATCATAGAAAAATGCCTATAATTTCTTTCAGAGTGGGTGTAGGCAGCTGCGATGGGCATATTCGGACTTTTCGTCTGAAAATGGTTCTAGAAAAAACATTTCATTCGGAATGGTTATTATGACCTATAGAGGTTCCCTTGTTAGAAGAGTCGCGGATATGGTTTTTGGTGTGAAGTAATGGTTGTGGACGGTTACAAATTTCGGATTTTTGGCAAAAAATCGAGGGTACCACCGGTGTAATCTCTAATTTCGATGATCTGTACCGTTTCAGAGCTCTGTTTGATACTCCCAAAATTGCAGCGGACCAAGAAAAATTGCGGCTGGTAAGTTTTTCTCATTTTCTCCCTATAAATGTTTCTGAGCTGAGATGCTTTGTGTACAGAGGGTCAGATTCCACGCTTCAGTGTCGGTTTATCGGTCTTCTGGCCAGTAGAGTGTTCAAATAGTTATCGATAGGAGGATATATGACCTGAAATTCATCCGATATATTAGGTTGATACGAAAGCTTTTCGGCACTTGACTTCGACGATTTTTGAAACTTTCAGCGTTGGTCGTTCGGCCAAATGTGGCTTACCGATCGCAAGCAAAAATTCTTTTCTATCCAACACTGCCTTCCATTTGGTTCAAGGTCTGCTCATTTGGGGAATATATGCAATAATTCAGTGGTAGTCTTTCGTACTGAGCATATTTGAGTGCTTCTATTTACTTTTAGGAAGAACACCAAACCTGTCAGAGTTGACAGGTTATTCTGGTTACCTTAGAGCTAGATGATAGCGTTTGTGGACAGTTTCGACGAAACGTGAGAATCGATTTTTGTCGGATTTAGCGAATTCGGTCTTTCTGGCTTATCCGATATGTTTCGACCTCGAAGCCTAAAAGTTACGTATAATGACCAAGTCCTCACTCAATTGTTATTTTCTTCAATTATCAATCTTTATACTATTTAAGGATTTAGCCATCATACTTATCTTTGAACCTTCGTGGTCGAAACTTTCAGATAAGCCAGAAAAGACCAAAGGTGCAATATCACAAAATACGCTAAAAATCGATGATTACGATCCGTCGAAAATTTCCGCAAACCCTATCATCTAGCTCTAAGGTGGCTCAAATATTCTCTCAACTCTGGCAGGTTTGGTAGTTTATCTCAAAGTAAATAGAAACACTCAAAGATGCTCAGTTCTAAAAAAGATTACTTTCGAGTCATAGCATATATTTCGCAAATGAGCAGGTTTTGGCCCATTCGGAAGGCATCGTTTGATAGAATTTTTTTTCGTTTCGATCGGTATATCACACTTGAACAAGGGACCAGCGCTGAAAGGTCTAAAAAACTTCGAAGTCAAGTGGCGGGAAACTTTGACATCAACCTAGTAGCTGCAGCGCGATACGCGCCATCGGACAAGCGGGATAAAGAGGGTATTGTCTAGTGAAATGACGGGTTACGAGAGAAGATCGTGGAAATTTCTGTTCAAAACGGAAACTTTATGGAGGGGTCGTAAAAATGTTGGCATTGAACATAAATTTGAGAGGAGGGGTCGTGCTTTGTTCTAAATAATCTTTGATGAGGCAGAAACCTTAGTCTCCCCGATTTGTAAGACAAGGACTCGCTTTTTTTCGCTGAAAAGAAAGCTCTTCGAGTTCGAGTTAACTTTGTTCCAGAAAGTTGTAAAAATGTTGGCTTAAAAGGAAATTCGGTAAACTTGAGGGGGGGGGGGTAGTAAATTTTTATGACCGAAAAGTAGGAAACTGTCATTTACGATGGGGCTTCTAGAAATTTGTGACCCTTTCCAAGAATTATCGTCTTCAAGGGGCTTATAGCTCAACCGAGGATGGTCAGAAATCATTGCGGAATCCTAATTATGCGGCCTCCAGTGGTTAAACGTGTCGTCGGTCGACCCGACAATGTCATTACGTCGGCCTGATTCCGGGCTTTTGGTGGTCAGATCGCGGTGGAAATGTCGTTCGTGTCGCCATTAGTTCAAGGCAGCATATTAGTTCATAAGTATGTTCGAAGGCAGTGTTCACTATAAAATTGTCTTCGAGTTCACTCCAGAAATCCAATGTACCGGGATCCCTCGCAACAATAATGACGGAACATCCGCTAAAAACGAGTCTTTGGTAACCCTATAAGGCACTCAAACCTGTTTGCGCTATGCCCGACCCGCCCACTTCCTTGTTGGCCTTTGAGGAGTGGGCGGGTGGGCATAGCACAACTGAGGTCGAGGTTCTTATGGGGCTATATATGGCCTGTTTTGAGCTGTTCTCCCGCCTTTTTTGTTGTAATGCACCCCGTTACATTCGGTTTCTGGTGAAATTAGGAAGACCGTTTTTATTGTGAACGCTTCCTTCAAGATGTCATGACTGTACCTGAGCGGGTCCTACCTGAATACCCACACCATTGGGAGCGTCGAAAACGGGCCAGCTTGAGCCTATTTGAGCAATTATGAGTCGCCAGCCTGTGAAGTCCCGCCTCTACGATTAGCAGAACGAGATTCAGATTCTAAGGTCATCTCTGTGGTTGTTTCTGTCCAGGTATGATATTCCAGGTGCTGAAATGTACAGTTATTTATTGCCTGTTGGCTCCGCATACAAACGAGCAGTGGGATCTGCTCAATCGTATTGCTCTGTTGAGAGAATTGGAACTTGTCCCTGATTATAAGGTGAGTTTTCTGCTGTCATTGCGCTCCATCCCTCCAAAAGGCGTTGAAATATCTCTAATTCAGGCATTGCTAGAGCTGTTCATCAACCAGGAACTCATTTCGTGGAAAAATGTTATCGTACGAGTTCACGAGAAAACTCTGAAGAAGACACCTAATGGAACTGGGGTCAGTTTAGAACCGTTGGTAAAGTTTGATTATACCCACGACGAATTTTTTTCAGATTTTTGACGGAAAAGATGGAGAGAAGCGGTGGAAGGACCTGCATATGAGGGTTGGAGAGCATGTGAGTTTAGGCAGAGGCAAAATTAATATTGTGTATAGTTAGGTCCATGGCTTGCTTCCTCAGGAAAAATAAATCATCTAATTTTCACCCGTGGCTTGCAGCGGTCGCATGCGCCGGCCCGCTAATCGATTCAAGTCGAGAGAAGAACGCAGCCGATCAGCTCACCATACCGCCAGCCGGCAGTCAGATTTAAACCGCTTGCGCCAGCCGCGGGTGAGAATTAATTTTTTTTCTTGAGGAAGCAAGCCGTAGACCGTACTGTATCTCTGATGTTAGTCGAATGTGTTCACTTCCAGAATATGCGGATGATCTCAAAATACTACACCCAAATCAGCTTCGATCGATTGGCGGAGCTGCTCGATTTCCCGCTTGTTGTGAGTTGAGATAAAAGAGAGGATTTTCATGAAATCATCAGAATTGTTGCCTATTTTCAGGATATGGAGACGTTCCTTTGCAATCTTATTGTCACTGGTGCAATTACGGACGCGAAGATTCATCGGCCGTCTAGGATTGTGAACCTGCGAGCGCGGAAAGCTAACCTGGAGCAATTGGATCAGTGGGCCAGCAATGTTCAGAAGCTCACGGAGACGTTGAATAAGGTGGGAGGATCATTATGTGACAAACAAAAAAATCGATAAAGGTAGCAGCGGTGCGCGCTTGGTTTCATCGAAGACTTTTTGCCTTCTACAGTTAGGTCCGTGGTGTGCTTCCTCAAGGAAAAATATTTAAATTTCACCCGAGGCTGGCGCGGTGGGTTTAAATCTCACCGGCGGATGGCGGTATGGTAAGCTGATTAGCTACGCTTTTCTCTCGGTCTGAGTCGATTAGCAAGCCGGAGCACGCGACCGCCACGCCAGCAGCGGGTGAGATTCAAATGTTTTTTCTTGAGGAAGCAAGTCACGGACCTAATTATACATTCCTTTCCCTTTGAGACAATTTTGAATCCTTGTCGCGGCTCGCCGCGATAACTTGTTTCGTAGACCAATCGACTCGTTTTGCGATCTCGATCGATTTTCATAATTAACAAGAAAGCAACTGCGGTGGCGGCATTGCAAGAGGAATCACGCTGGGAATACGTGGTCTCGGCACGACCGGCTTCGACAACAGCGGTGTTCGGCAACTAACTAGGAACTGATCCCAGCCACGCGCAAACTGGAGTTGCAAAAAATGATCTGTTGAATGTTATGGGGGAAAAAGAGACAGTTTGAAGTTCGTTAAATTCCTTCGATGCACATGGGTCGATCAAAAACGACAAGGCTTTTTTCGAATTCTAGAATTTTGAAAAATTTCAGCTCAAACTTTTCCGGGGGGGGGTAATTTGCGGCTCTGATTACGAATACAAGGTCCATCTTCAGTTGTTCGGAAGATGACGGTATGATATTGTGAACAAATGATATTTTTCCTACTGTAACTTACAGTATTCTTGTAAGAAACTAAAAATGCACCTCATATTCGTGATCAGCGCCCCAGATAACCCCCTTCCCTGGACATTGTTTAGGATGAAAATGTTCAGACTACTGAAATCCGAAAAATTATTTTTCTTGCAGTTTGTTTAGGATGAAAATGTTCAGACTACTGAAATCCGAAAAATTATTTTTCTTGCAGTTTTTGATCTACCCATGTGCCATGTGCTTTTATAAATTTGAACAAAGTTCGAATTGTTTCTTTTTGCCTTTCCCACAACATTCAACAGATCGTTTTTTTATTCGATATTGCGCGCGGGGACCTGTGATTGACTAGGGAGTAAGATCGGAGCTCAACTCTGATATATACTTGACTTAGTTGACTGGTTGACTGGCTTCCGCCTGACACGTTCAGTCCGCATCTTTGCCGAGGTGTGTCGTCTTAGTAAACATCCGCGTCCATTTTTCACGGTCTTCAGCCACAGTTTGAGCAGCAAGTTAATCATCTGGACGAAGTTTGGGTGAAGAATTTTTTTTGAAAAAATAGGGGTTCTTGTTTCAAAAGTTTCCATTATGTTGCTGAAATTCTCAAATCTGTTTGGGCTACCTTCTTCCGAGAGTTCTAATTTCTGTTTGGCTAATCGCACTCATTCGATACTTTCAGATCGCGTTATTTTTACAATGAAGTCTTGAAGTTGCCTAGGATTTGCCAAGGCCATTGGGAGGCGTCTATGATGTTATGATAAAAACAACTTTCGAGTTTCTTCTCCAGAATTTAACAATTCTGCTGCTTATTGCAACAAGAATGCAAAAAAAAGGCTGAAAACGAGCGATAAATAGCCCAATACGGTCCTAAATCTTCCTCTTCTTCTTTGCAGCCACATAGAGGGTTTTGTCATAGGCGTAGGAACTGGGCGACCAGTAGTGGATTCGTCTATAGGTCCATAGGTGTCAGCGTGGTAGGTCTCTCCGGACAGTTGAACAAATGTGCTGTATCGTGGCCGATGGTATCGCAGTCCGGGCACACATCAGGTTTGCTGCTGTCAATCTTGCTGACATAAGACATTAGCATTGTAGAGTGACCACAGCGTAATGATGCGAGCGTGCATCTCGCCCTTCTTCCGAGTTGAGACTCTGAGGTGCAGACGGGGGGCGGTATATCTCCTAGTATAGGATTTATGGCCACCTTCACAAGATGACACCGTACGAACTTGGTGTGCTCCTCGCGCAAAAGACGGAGTCGTTCTTGCTGTGAGTCGTGCCATCTTTGCAAATTGACTTTGTTTGGAGCATCGGCGAATGGCTTTCTTATACTTCTCTCTCTAACGGGGTTTAGCACTCTCCACGACGGGTGATTTGGTTGCTTTATAATGTTAATGCGGAATTGCTGGGCCTGGAGCTGACAGTGCTCCTTCACTGGTAATAGACGGGTCTCAGCATGCAGGTGCTCGATTGGGGAACTCCTTGCACATCCGATGGCGATACGGAGAGCAGCATTTTGCACTAGTTGCATCTTTGCCCAGGAGGATTCTGAGACGAGATGCTGCCATACCGTTGCGGCGTACTCCAGAGCGGGTGAAGAATTGCCTTATACGTTGTGAGTATAGTCTCCTTGCTGCTACCCCACGAAGTGCCGCCCATGACCCTGAGAACGTTGAGCTTAGCTTTAACGACTGCCTGCTTCTGCTCGGTATTCTTATGAAACTTGAGTGACGGATCGAGCACAAGACCGAGCAGCTTTGGAAAGCGAGCAGCAGGCAAACGGTCTCCATCCCACACGACATCCGGATGAGCGCTGTGCTCGGATGGGTCCGTCGTGAGAACGGACTCTGACGACTTGGCTGCAGAGATCCTTAGCATCTTGCGGTCGAAAAAGCTCTTCAGTGTGATCAGGTACTCGTTGATCTTATTGGCGGCCACCTGTAAGTCCCGATCTCGACACATGATTGTTATGTCATCAGCATACGCGACGACCTTGATGTCCTGTGGAGGCTCAGGCATATCTTCGAGGTACAGACTGAAGAGGGCTGGCGATAGAACCCCGCTCTGAGGGACTCCAGCTGCCATTGGAATACTGTCAGAGACATGGTTCTGAAACATGACTTTTGCTCGTCGACCTTTAATAAAGGCCGATATCCAGCGCTTCTGCCAAGATGGTATTGACGACTCCAGTATGCTGCCTGACAGGACTCCAAGGTTAACCGTATCAAATGCCTTGGTGAGATCCAACGCAACAGCTACAGTTCTCAATGGCTTGTTAAAGTTGAACCCGTCGATAGCAAAGCTGGTAATTTCTAGCAAAGCCGTAGTTGTGGAATGTAGCCTCCTGAAACCATGTTGAAACAACTGCTTCTCGTTGTGCTCCGCTAGATCCCTGACAATGAGCTTTTCGGCTACCTTAGCGAAAGGTGACGTCAAGCTAATGGGACGATATCCCTTTACTGATGACTGAGGTTTGCCAGGCTTGGTCAACGGGATGACGTTGGCTGTCTTCCAGTTTTGCGGGATAGTGCAAGAGCTGAACGAAGTGTTAATCATATCAACGATGAGCGGAACGATCTCAGTCGGGAGTTTCTTCAGTACAGCAGGACAAATGCCGTCCGGACCGACAGCTTTGGAGTTCCGCATGTCCTTTATGATCTTCTCTACTTGCGCCACATTGAACGCTTCGGCCGTGCTCATGAGCGGGAGGCGGCACAGCTTTCTTACTGTCACTCTATTCTGCGGACCTCGCCTTGTACTCGTGACAAAGAAACTTTTACCGAGAGAGTAGGCGGCTTCCTTTCCTGACTTGAAAACGTTATTACCGAACTCATTAGTGGAGATGGTGGCTGGCAAGCTCTTTCCCGATAGTTTCCGAAGCACCTTCCAAGTAGCTCCACTGTCCGTCTTGAAATTCAACTGTTCTGTGAACTTTTCCCACTGTTCTTTCTTGTGCTGGTCGAGATCTTTTCTGATCTCACCATCCAGCTGAGCGACGATGGGGTCTAGATGGTCCACTGCTCTTCTGGCATCTCTAGTCCTGATTTTCTGTAGCATTTCTTTGGTGACGTTTGGATAGAACGTCTTAACTCGGCCAACAGGGATGGCCGCCTTCATGGCCCTGCGAATTGCATCAGATAAGTGATGCTCCTTCTGGTGCACATTGCCATTCCACGGGTAATAAGCCGCTAGGCGTAGCGCAACCTCACTGAACAGGCATTAGTCTGCTTGGCCTAAATTGAGATAAGAACGTTGACGAACACCGGAATAAGGAGCAAGAGAATTTGAGATATCGATGTGCACAAAGACGGGAACGTGATCACTAGACAATGTTGTTGAGGTAGACCATGAGCAAGCGTTGGAAAGGTTGGAAGAGACTAGAGTTATGTCTGGGCTAGAAGATCGGCCGTTGGCAGGGAGACGAGTGGGCTGATCATCGTTTAAGATGACCAGGTCGCACTCCTCAGCCCATTCTTCGACTTCTTCTCCTCTAGCATCAGAACCAAGGGACGAGCAGAAGGTATGGGCGTTAAAGTCGCCCGCGAAAACAACTGATGATGAGAGGGAACAATCGTTAAGTTGTTTGAGAAGAGGAATGGGATTGTAGGAGGAGGGGCATGAGGTGGTAGGGGGTATATAGATGTTGAACAGAGAAAGGGGAGTTTTAAGGGGGAGATGGATTGGAAGGTACTCGAGAGTACCATCCGTGGGGGTGTTTGGTATGAGGTGGGACGGGAGAGAGGATAAAACAAAGGTTGAAACTCCTCCGCCAAGAGCTGACCTTGGAGCATGGAAGGCAGAGTAGCCCGGGATGTTACGATGAGGACGGGTAGGTGATAGAGAGAGCTTGGTTTCGTGAATCATGATCACGTCTGGATGGTAAGTACGTGCGAAGAGAGAGAGCTCAGAAGGTTTGGCACGAAGGCCGTTGAGATTTATATGTACAATGGAAAGGGGGCGATTTGAGGAAGAGGGATAAGAGTTGGTAGGTGAAGAGCATAAAACACAGCGAAAAGCAGAGTATGATGCTTCACAGAGCCGAGACCCGAACAGGAGAGATGCACCCACCTTTGGCATCCGAAGCAGTGAACGCTTGTTTTTCTCGAAGTGACATCTATGCCGCACGTGGCGCATGGGTACTTCTGAGCAGGTCCAGGATTCCTCTCAACGCCGGCACTAAGCAGTAGTATCCGAAGAAAAGACGCGGCCGGCCAGCACCTCTCCCATGACAAAAACCCTCTCCATGGAGGGGGCGACGTCGGTTTGCATAGAGGTGATCTTCTTTCCTCCACACTGCCACGGCGTGAACGTACGACATCTCGGCAGCGTCATAAATTTTGAAAGTGGTGTGCCTACCTCGTCCACTTCCTCAACAGCCACCGAAGAATTGGGCGGGCCGGGAATACCACATTCAAGCCTTGGGTCGTATATTGCTATTTGTTGCTCGTTTTTAGCAGTCTTTTCGACAATATAGCTGCAGTGAGCCCAGGAACTTCCGAAATCCGGTGAAAACCTGAAAGCTGTTCCCATAGTGAAGATTATTGTCGAGGGGCTCAGCGCAGCCACGGTCCCACCAATTTCTCGTTTTTTGGCCAAAAGTTTCACGATTCCCACTGAAAATCCTCATTTTTGGGCTAAATTTCGCACGACCTCCCTCACCGCGCTTGAGCCTGTTGAACAACTGAGTGCACGTGAACTCAGTGTAGGCGCAGTTTTCTTATCATAAAGGAAACCTATTAAACACGGTCATATAGATGCTGTGGGTTAAAGGCTGTTCACGTCTCCCATAAAACTGGCGGCAGCTTTGAGGTCCGATTCTATTTCGGAACATAGGAAATGACCTGACGATGGCGCCTGATGCGATTGCGGAAGGTGTTAGGATGAGTAAGCTCTGTTGGTACTGAGAAATTTTATCAGTATGGAAGTGAAGGATAAATTCTTTGGGCGAGAAGATGAACTGTCTCATATCGGGGTATACTGCACTTTGTTTTAATCTAAAGACCTCAGTTGCTGGCAAGTTAGATAGGGACGGGTTTAAGGATAGTTTTTATCTTAGGAAGTTTTAGACCAAGCGTTGTTTGAAGAGACGGTCCTATGTGGGTTGTGGTCTTAATGCACAAAAGTGGACCCATCATTTGCAGTTTGGAAAATTAGGCTATCCAATTCAAGCGGAGAGGCCTCGAATGGAATTTGAACCGAAAAACACAGAATTCCAATTTTGTGCTTTGAGACCACAACCCGTCCTCTCTATGGGACACCTACGACTAGTCCCATATATTATTACATTTAAATATAAATTTACTTGATTTCGCCTTTGTGAAGATATGGTGGTTTGGGCAGTTCCTGACTTCTGCTCGTTTGGAGAAAGGGAATGTGCCGAGAAGTGACAGTGGGCTTTATAAATTTTCATCGGCGTTATCATAGGCCATTAATAGTGCGTTAATGGTTAATGACTGGCTGCTGTGAGGTCACGCTTCTTTCATTATCAGTAGCAGCTGTCTCAGTTTACGATTAAGTTTGATGGGTTTGGCCCTTGTGTGATCGATCAATCATGTGAGAGTTTTCTTTTTAGGTGTCGCATTTGATTCTGAAGGAGCAGATGGTTCACCGGAATCTGGAGGCGATGCAGATCAGCTGAGCGGTGACTCCATGTAGACTCGTTTCAGTGATGGATTTACATCTAACCATTCTTTTACTTGCTGAGAGTTGTTTCTCAGTATTACGTGTGTGGATTGTTCACAGGCGTGTGTAATTAAATAAGATACGGTAATTTATTGACGTTTATTTTCGAGTAAATGAATGAATGAATGAATGAATGAATGAATGAATGAACGTTATTTCATTTAGTTTTGGTCCAATTAACGCAGATATTGGCAGGTTGTTTTGTCAGTCGATGCGTGTTGCGGCGCGGCAATATTGATCGCCCCTGCATAAGATATTGCCAGGTGACTTTGGCGGACTGGCACTCGCTATCGCAGACATTCGGTAGCTGCAAGCATCAAAACCAATTCTGATTCTATGCAGGCTTATGTCTTATCGTAAGCATGACATAGAAAAACCGAGAAAAAAACGGGTCGCAAATGTCCCTATAAGGTTCTAAAGTGGGAACGTTGTCCACTCAGCACAACATTCAACTGATTCCTTGCGATTGGGGGCGGGGCGAGTGGACTGTGCTCCAGCATTTTGGCCTTGGGGAGCCATTTACTCCGATTTTTCGGGGTTTTGAACTTTGTGGTTGTGGTAAGCCCCCCCCCAACGGCGTAATTCTGCCAAAAAAAATGGACTCGACTTTTATTCTTGACTTTGCATTCAGGGAATTTGTACTCTTAATAAACTTGAAGAGATTATTCCTCCTCCAAGAGATCGACAACTTGTCACAAACGCGATTTCCAGCGAAATTCTTGCCAGCTGATGTACTTCGAAAGGCAGTGTTCACGATAAGCATCGTTTTTCTGCTTTTCCGCCTTTCTTGAAGATGGTCCCATTCTGACTCCAATGATGTCTCTGGAATCGTACAAGACCTTCTAGGAACGGAGTTATGGCACCTCAAAAATTGGTCTAGGGAAGCATGGTGGACGAGTTGTCCGGGGCTTGTAACTTTCGCCCTTTGCAGCCGATTTACGCGAGCTAACCTGAGTAAGGGAGAAGTTGAGAATGAAGGGAAGAACGGGGCTAATGTATGGAAACCATCGCTCATCTCACAATCTCGAGCATTCATTTGTTGACGTCGGTGGGCATGGAAAGTGCATCTGGGGTGTAACGAACTGACGGGTGTCCAACTTTGGGGCCGTAGGGGACCGTTCCGAGCTCATTTTTCTTAGTTTTCTCAACGTTAGGGTTGCGCTAGGCCCCGCAGCTGCCGATCTCCACCAAAAAGTCAGACAGGGTTTTTATCGTGGACACTGCCTTTAACATCTATGTTTGTAGGTGCTACGGAGTCTTCTGAAGCGAGTTGTGGCGGGTTTCCTCAGTTGGGCCTTTAGGTAGGGGTACACCCATCAGGGAATGTGCCGTATATAGTTCAAAAAATTTCGCAAGGGGTTATTCGGGGTTCTGAACACGAATCTGAGGCCTGTTTCTCGATATTCGGAGGTTTACTGTAGGTTACTGTAGATGTCATGCTATTTAACACTTAATGGACCGCGTGTCCACACTGCGCACCCACGCCAAAAACTCGATTTTTTCGTTGTACTTAGGAAAAAACACTCCTTCCAGTTATTGCTTTTATATCTGTGCTTCATACAACTTCCATGAATTGTATGCAGATATCAAGCGCCATATATCTCGTTTTGACATAGGCAATTACAATAGAAAATCAGTTTAAGAACTTACTGAAGTGATTGGCCGTGGAGCGCGCTGGTCCGCTACTGGGGCTACTCACAGAAATGAAAACAAGTTACTTGTATACTCTGTTTATCTTGAATTGCACAAAACACGGTCCGCCAATAGTCCTCTAATTGGCCCGCTAGTACCGTAGCGTACGTCCACGACTAGCGTAATCTTCCGTAGTGACCCGCATTTACCAAGCCACCGTATACCCACCGTTACTTGCCCTAACCTATCGAAAATTGATAAAAGGACCGCAAAATAGAGTTGAGGACACCAAGTAACCTTTACAGGTAGTTCCGGGGCAAAACTATCTTTGCGTTTTGAAAATCATCAGAAGTCGCATTTTGCCGACGAAAATTCTCCACGGTTAGTCTTTGGGCCGAACTTGTCGAAATTCCCCGAAAATCGACTATTGGACCTCAATTCCGTGTTCAGAACCTCGGGTAACCCCCAGAAATAAGTTTTGCACCAAATCCGAAACAATTTTCCTGAGCACCCTCAAGGTTGTCTGGTGGGTGTACCTTCATAAATTGTAAAACTGCGATGTTCTAAGGTTCCTACTATAGTTGTACACGAACAAAATTTTCGAAAGATTTTTCGAATTTTTTTCTTTCGTTCGAAAATTCGTCAAACGAAATTTTTCCAGATTCCGTTCGTTCGAAATTTATTCGAACGAAAATTTTTCGATTTTCATTCGTTCTATATTTTTTTCGAAATTGTACAACTATAGTTACTACGCGTGCTGGTGCGGTGCGGCGGTTAAAGAAAGGGAGAGAGAGCATGACGGGCGGAGGGAGCAGCATCGTGCGCGTCATCAGTGATGAGGATTAAGGTTTTTTGCAAGGGATACCTTAGCGCCCAACTGAGGATCAGAGAAATCTGCATGAGCTACAAATACAGATTTGAAAACGTCATTAGAAACGCATCAAATGGTATGAATTTCGATGGAAGCGACGCTTGTGACCAATTGTCGATCCCTTGTTGGAGTATTGTTTGGAATTTTTTCCCACGAATACATTTCAAAATTTTAATTTTCCAATTTTTTAAAATTTAATTTAATGTTTTAAAATTATTTTTTAAATTTTTTTTTCTGGAAATTTTAATCGGATTTTTAAATCCGGGTCATCATCTGTTCAGATATTCAAAAATATCTTGCTACGGACATTGGACCTCCGCAACCTGAATAAAATAGTGTTTCGTATTAAACAGATGTCACCGATGGCTGGGTTTTGCGAATATGTCAATATCACCTTTCGTCTTCAGTCGTGCTACGATGAATCAGGAAGCAGACGAGAATTCCCCGTTTCAGCGACAGTTCATTAACTGCTTGGATTTTCTATAACGTTCATGGGTACCGTATAAACTTGGGCAAATTGGAAAATTTTTTCGAATGATGGACTTTTCGAATAAGTCGAAAATTAGACTTTTTCGAATGATCGACTCCCCGAATTAGCCGAAATTTTAACTTTACGAATGATCGACTTTTTCGAATTAAACGAAAAACACATTTTTTCGAATGATCGACTTTTCGATTTCGCCGGAATTTCCCTTTTTCGAATGATCGACTATTTCGGATAAATCGAAAATCCCACTTTTTCGAATGATCGACTTTTCGAATAAACAGTCGACTTTTTCAATCGACTTAAAAATTACCATTCCATTCAGCCATTCAGACGGTACATGAAGACGTGACAGCCTAGTTGACTTTTTCGTTCCCGCAACAGCTCCATTACATGTTTTTGCGCATATTTATGAAATCGGAATGCGAAAAAAGAATAGCTTAAGCACAAAAAAGTTGGAAGGATTCACTAGAAATTATTTGCGACTTAGGGAAGTCTTTAAATAAAAATGAAAGAATCGATGATTTTGGAAGCCGGCTTCAGGGTCTAACGGCTATTGTCCGGGGGAAAAACGGCGGGGAAGCAACACTTGGGAGCTAAAGCGAGTCTCCTAAATTTACCGTGGTATGAGGCAACGAGTGTACAGTCTGCTCGGATCGAGCTAATACTTGCGGTTCCTATCGACGGTTAGTGTAAACTAGGTGCCACGTGTTATAACATGCGGGCACCGAGCTTGCTACCGCACAACAGGGAACGCAATATATCAGTGCCAGGGTAAAGCACCCTCGATTTCGGTAACCAGGGAGCCGCAACTCTGGGGCCGGATGCATGAACGCGCCGGGTTGGGGTAAGGGCAGTCGGCATCATTGAAGATTGCAGTGCGAGGTCAGTAGATCATCTAATCCATTGTGCCTCAGCTGTGTTTTTCGCTGCTCTATCTGTCCCAGCCCCCGAGCTGGGGCAGCTGGGGCACGATTGATTCGGTGATTTACAGAGTTCTTCAAGGGCGCAGACTGCCCTGCCCCTGCCCAACCCGGCCCTATGATGCATTCGACCCCTGGGCTCAAGGAGAGGGGGGGGGGCGCAGGTCCCCGGCCGGTCGCCATGCGAAAGCTCTTGGGACTTAGTAGAACAGAAAAATAGCGAAGCATTGAATTTATTCCCAAAATACCTAACTCATAGAAAGTTTGGCAGGTTCTAAGAAAGATAATGAACAATCGATAATAACTTCAGTTATCCTCTGTTTCCAAGTGAAATTTACTTCCGTTCATTGCGTGCGTCTGCGCTCGTATGCTGCGTCTCCTCCTCCCCTCACTTTCCCGCTCCCTCTGCCATCGCTCCGCTCAAGCGCGCGAGGTAAAAGAGTAAATTTGGTTCGGAACCAGAGGATATTCGACTTGATTGGCCTCACGTGGTCATTCCGCCACTTAGCCTTCGTGTGCCAGCCTAGTAGCAGGGTTAATCTCTCGGTGGTCCGCGGACTACCGTGGGACCGAAGGGCGTCGTTATTTTTTTGGGAAAACTTGAAAATTTTGGGGGAGGGGTCGCTATTTTTTGGCCCATCTAAAATAATGTCTGCATCGATGAAAAATCGAATCTTGAGGTAAAATTTTCGTTTCAATCGCGGACCTTTTGCGGCCGAGCCAAGAACGATGAGTGTGTCTGCCGGGGCGTCAAAGTTGCGAAAAAACGCAGCTTTGACTTTGTGCTTCTGGGAAAGGTGACTAGGCGGGTTTTCCGGCTTGGGCTGGTGCAGTGCTTATTTAGAAGAGAATCACATAGAAAACTCACTGCCCGAGTCCCAAGTCGATTATTCTAATTAGAGCCGAGAACGGGACGTCGGTTACCAGGGGTCGAAAAAACCGCTCGGAAACCGAAGCGCCGCTCGGCGGCAAATGTCTCCAGACGGGTGCCTTCGGGTTGAAAGTGACCTATACTGAGCCTAGTTTCAATCGCGGACCTTTTGCGGCCGAACCAAGGACCATGAGTGCGTCTGCCGGGGCGTCAAAGTTGCGAAAAACGCAGTTTTCCTTATAATTATCCTCTTTCTTGCACATAATTGAAATCCAGTACAATTTACTCTCTGGGGGGGCGCAAATATTTCCAACATGGAGGAGGGGGGGGCACCTCCGACGGGCCGGTAACCAGGGCATGCCTTACCCTGATCAGTGCTATCTGCGCTGACTGTATATACAGAGACTTGATAAGGATAGCCCCTTTTCCTCGTGCGCGCGCAGATGCGTCGCGACGTTCTCAATGTAGCGCATAAGCTGACACCCCCATACCTAGCTCAGATATCAGCCGAGGCCTATTTCAGCTTCTAAAAGCAGTGTTCACGATGAATTTCGCTTTTGAGTTTTTAGTGTGAAATACTACGCTGGCAGATGCTAGAGGGGATAGGGTCATAAAAAAAAGCAGCGAAAATGGGCCAGAAATCGATAAAAACGACGGCGAAAAAACTTCGTTAGCCCAGTACGCCTGCTCTTAGTCCGCCCGCCCCGTTCTGACGAGCTTGTGGCGCCGCGGACGTTTTCGATGGCAACTTGCCAAAGAACTTCACCACGTTCAGCCTGATCGATTCGCGCACATTTCGTCATTAGCGCACACTTGCGGAAACTAGCAGGGCCCGTAAGCTCGTCCACATCCAGAACGTTACAAACAGCTATTTTGGCTTATTCTGAGCGCTTTTTTCCGCTGTTTATTCACTATTGGATAGCTCACGACCGAACCATCCATTTTTGAGTCGAACTCGAATATGAGATTTATCGTGAACACTGCCTTTAAAAGCTACGGCCAGCTGAAAGTTGCTATGGGGTCGATCATCTAGCACTTCTGGTCCATCATCTACCACTTTCTCATAGAATGATGATGGGACTGTCAAACAACTTTAAAACAACTATGGCCCGAAGTCTACATGCAGGAAAACTTCAAAAACGATTTTGGCGCGAAATTCAATTCATTTTTACAGTGTATTCAAACTAATTTTTCTTTACAAATGAAGATTTTTCAGGGACTCGTCCGACATTTTCTCTCACTAAAGAGGCCAAGCTATACAGAATATGAAAACACTTATGGTTTTCTACGCGTACGACCCCTCTAATATGACGATTTTCCTCCTCGATGATCAGCATAATTCGCCCGCAGTTTACCCATTTTCATTTCCATTCAGACACCTTTATTTAAAATATTATGAGCTCTTTATTCAGCATAAAGTTTATTGAACGTTGCGCACATGTAGAAATTAGAAAAAAAGCTAATTAGATAGCAGAAAGAAGGCATCTTTTATGTTCGTCTGCGGCTACAAAAATTTTGCATTGATTACGCGCAAATTAGAAAAATGTGTCCAGATGGAGTAGCTTGCATTTCCAACATCTTTCTAAGTAAGCAGGCACTATACTTAGTATCCGAACCACTGCTTTTCGAATACCAGAACGGATATCAGAATGGAACCAATATCCGGGAAATTCAAAATCGGCATTATCTGAATCGAACCATTACCCGAAGGGTCAAAAATTCGGATAAAATTCTGATAAAATCGGATGAAATTCGGGTAAAAATTCAGATAATCTGGATAAAATCGAATAAAATCGGTTAAATTCGACCACGCCCATTTTTTTGCACCGCCTTCAATTTTTTATCCATGAGTACATTGCATTAACCCAGTTAACCCAGCCCAGTTACATTTAGTACATTAACTCAGGGATTTGCTCCTCCTTCCGAAACCGAAAGAGTCGTTGCGGCGCGGAATAATGGGCATGGTCAAGTGAGATGACCAAATGGGTAGCCATTCAGTGTACAAGTTTTTTTGTATGATTGCTTTGCATACTTTTTATTTGCTAGTTGTCCTGAATCAAACCTGTGTATGGATAATACTGTGCCTCCCAACGACGATAGAGTAATTGAAGATTTGTTTTCATATTTTTATTAATATGCATTTCTGAAGATTGATGTTCGTATGTGAGCATGCTGCGAATTCAATGAAGGACTAATGTTTGCTCAATTATGGATGTTTCCAATGGCTTGTCTTGAGTGCCTGGTTAAGTTTTCACCGTTTTGCCTCAACTTTGTTCTGAAAATATCCGACCGAATATCCATTATTCGAAATTTTGAAAAAAAAACGCAATGTCTGAATTGAACCAATATCCGGAAAAATTAAAATCGGCAATATCTGAATCGATCCATTATCCGAAGAATTATCTCCGGATGACAAGTATACCAGGTACTCTTGGAAAAAAATTCGAATAGGTCGGATATTACTTTTTTTGAATGATCGACTTCTCGACTTATCCGAAAATCGCCCTTTTTCGAATGATCGACTTCTCGGCTTATCCTAAAATCGCCCTTTTTCGAATGATCGACTTCTCGACTTTTCCGAAAATCGCCCTTTCTCGAATGATCGACTTTTCGATTTAGCCGGATTTTCCACTTTTCGAATAGTCGACTTAGTCGATTTAATCGAAGTCGACTTTTTTCAATCGGATGATGATTCGATCACTCGATTCGGCCATAGTATAGTACCGTATTTACTCTAATAGAAGTATACCTCTAATAGAAGTACACCTAAAAGGGAAGGCTGAGTATTAGAAGTACACCCTCTATTTGAAGTACACCTCTATTAGAAGTACATATGAAATAGAGGTCTGAGTATTAGAAGTACACCTCTTTTGAAGAGTAGACCCCCGATACTTGGGCAAAGGATTGGCAACACGAATGTGGCATTCGAGAGTAACGGTAAGTCTGACCGAACGCCTAACGTACCCAACACCTCCGATTCTGATTCACCAAGCGCAGATCAGTGTGGGTTACGCTGACCGAGACTTTTAGGCGTCAGCGGTAATTCTAGTGCACACAACACACCATAATTGACGCCGAATCACAAAAATTGATGGAAAACTCCACTATGGATAGATTTTCTCAAATAACAGTGACACAACGGCAGTTTCGCAGCACAAAGTATGCGTTTTCCCCAAGTTTCAAGTAAAATCTTGTAGTTTTTGAGGCTTATTCATCACAGTGCATTGCTATTCTACCTATGCAGTCGGATGATTGCAAACAGTAGATGCTTTTTTTTCTATCGTTGGATCACAAGAGGCACATTTCTTCACGACTGTTAAATAAGCACACATGCATTCTTTTACGTCCAGTAATAACTATCCTGAACGTTTGTTAGAAAAAAACGTTCGATTCTTCTACTAAACTAACAAGATAATAGCTCCTGCGTCATAAAAAGTCTTGATTGCGAAGCGTTCCTGCGTTTGCTCTTTTTCATCGTTTCTGAACCACTTAATCGAAGGTGGTCCCAGAACGACATGAAAAACACGAGCGGATGACAAAAAAATTAGAAAGAAAACACAAGCATACCTTTGCTCCATCTCTTCTATTAATAGCAGTGTAGTTGAATAGTGATTCAGTGTGAGTAGAAGTACCAGAAGGGTAATGACGGGCGATGGTTTGTGGGAAAGGTGTATAGGTGGATTGTATTCAGCAACCCAAGGATGGCTCACAACTTCAAACTTACTGTGAGAACAACCATGGGTAGCAGGTACAACTCGCTGGGGGTAATCTTACTTTAATGATATCATATCAATTCAATAATTATCTATAATTTTTTAATACATAAATTTTACAAGTCATCCCAAAGTTCCATTTACCCCTTTGTAAGTGAGAGTTTGTTCATCAAATTATCAGGAATTTGAACTATTCTTTCGTATGAAACTTAATCGAAGGGATTCATTCTGGCCCATTTGAGGAAAATAATCGAAAAAATTACAATTTCATGCTGCAATGCACAATGGAAATTTTTTTCATTTTTTCAATTTCTCCGGAAATTAGGAGCCGAAGTCTTCCAAACAGTTACGTTCTTAATTACGATTGAGAGTGAAATTCAAAACACACCCATTCAAAGAATTTGTGCCCGCAAAACGAAGAGCAAACTAACAAATTAACTGTGGAATAATCAAGTAATGCATTATTCTACGAATTATCATTTAGTTAAACAAACAGCACCAATACACGCTTTAAACGGAAGGAAATGTAATTCATAACGTTCTGCAAATTATAAAATTGCTAATTTGACTTCGATTAAATTCGATTATGGGGATATGTTGGCCTGTCAATGCTAGAAGAAGCATGAAAATAGTAGCTGCAGCCGAATGAAGGGTACCCTATATAAAACGCTGTAATTCACATCCTTCCAGGCGCGAGCGGCGCGCGCGACGCCTCGGCCTCCGTCTGCCCTACGCTCTCTCACTTTCTCTAACCTCCGCTCCCCATCAGCACGCGTAGAAACCAAGTGAATTTCGCGGTTTTGCCTGTAGGGATTTGGAAACAGCTGACGAAATAATAATCCTCACGAGTCGATACCGAGTCTTGGCATGATTTCAAAATCAGCAACGCTTAGATTGGCCATCGGGCGTGCGGTTTAGCGGTGGCGCGCCATATCTACTGGGTTGGTTAGCTACCTACCAGCCTTTTTCGTCTGGTAGCGCTGACCCACTAACCAACCGAGCAGCGCGTGGATTGGTAAGTTGATGAATCACTGAAATGATGCTGGGTTGGTAGGTTAAGGGCGCTAACCGTGGAGTTAGCACAATGATGAATCCGGCCCCAGATTTGCCCGAGAATTTTTTCAATAATGTCAGGTTTGAATGTTCACAAAAACTATCAGCCATCCCTTTCTTGGTCAAAGATTGCTTGTATGGGACAACTTACGATGAAACCCCAGCAAACTTCAAATGACCAGGAATAAACGCAGAGCTAAAGTTCGACATTGGTGTTATTCGCGGCGAATGCACGGAGTTTATTTCGGTTCTTAACAAATATTTTTGTTTGATTGAGTTTTAGTCGATCAAAGTGGACTTGTTTTGGCCCTAGACGTTGACTTCAGCGGTGCTTGAAAAACCACGATTCCCCAGCGTTACGAAGATTGGATCATTTATGTTTAGAAATCGCTTATACGACGAGGAAATCAGAAACCACCAATGGTAGACTTTACCTATAGTGGATTGTGGGCGCAAAGAACTCGCTTCTGGAAAAGCTGTTTTCAGGTCGTTCAAGAACCACGCTTGTCAATCGCTCTGGGCGGCTCGAAAAGCGATCAGTTAAAGGCAGTGTTCACAATAAATTTCCCTTCCGATATCTCCTAAGTTTACAGAAGGTCTGGTGCCCTGTATAGCAAGGCATGCTTGATAACCACGCGAAAGACGCGTCTTTGAGCGAAAATATCCCTTTTTTACGCTGGTTTTGGAGCGTGGAGGAATTCACCGCTATGAAGGATGATGCCTATCAGTGCAATCAAGCGATCAGCTCACTTATCAGCACTTCCTTGACTTGATTATTCCTGTAATCTCAGTCTTCATTTGTTCACATCGAGGGGGCGAAAGTGGAGCACCGGGCGGTTCTGGGACACCGAAACGCTTGTTTGCATCTGTTATTTTGCCACTCCTGGCTCGTTTTTTACCGTTTTTTCGACACTGCGAGCCTAGAATGCTCCTCGCCTATCATTTCACTGTGGAAAGTCACTGATGATGTTTATCGTGAACGCTGCCTTTGAATTCTTTTTAAGCCTAACAAGTCGATGAAGCACGTGTCAACAAAATCGAAAACGAACTTAGACATTTTTTTGGAAGAAATTAGCTTGGGAAAGGTGTGAAAATATGATATCAGAGACTGTGGAAGCATCAATTCAATTGGACCTAGTTCTAATTTTATTAAATATAAGTTTTTTTGTTATACTGGAAATAAAGAAACGTGAAGAGTCTACCATTGGAAATTCAAAAAATTGTGCCGAATAATAGAAGTACACCCTCTATTAGAAGTACACCTCTAATAGAAGTACACCAAAAAGAGAGGGCTGAGAATTAGAAGTACAGCCTCTATTTGAAGTACACCTCTAATAGAAGTACATATAAAATAGAGGTCTGAGAATTAGAAGTACATGTACTTCTAAAAGAGAAAATACGGTATGTGTAAAGTAAAATTTTGTAGTTCGCTAGTCGTTACTCGTTCAACGGGCCAAAACCGTTGTTAGTCGCTAAAATTCTATGCTTCGAAAATAAACACAGCAGCGGTACAAAAAGCCTTTTATCAATGACGAAAGAAGCAAGGCATAAAGAGATGTATGTTTTACAAAACATTCATGGCCATGTTTGTTAGAGGACCTAGTTTGAATTGCAAAGCTACAGTCCGCCGCAAAATTATAGGGACACTTGAGTTTCGCTTTTATTTTTTAGGCTTTGGATGAAGTTCTCGGCGTATACAGGCCAAGAAACGTCCAAAGTCTCACCGTCGACTGCGAACCACGCGCTGCGCGACCGCACGAGCGTCGGAAGCAGACGGGTTTTTAACCGCCGCGCGATAGTTTTGGCCGCCGCGCGACCGTCGTTTCGGCCGCTGCGCGGCCAGGAAACTCGTCGCGCGGCGACAAAACTCGTCTGCTTCCGCCGCACGTGCGGTCGCGCAGCGCGTGGTACCCAGTCGACGGTAAGACATTGGCCGTTTTATGGCCTGTACCAATCCTCTGGGGATGCGTCACACATTCGATTTCCATTCAGAATCGTAAAGGCTTTCGAATGTGTATGGTGCCTATATAATGACTTGCGGGGCCAGGTCAGTGTTCAAGTCAGTGTTTTAATCCTCCCAGACAATTCTGGTTTCAATTTAGATTAGGCCCCCGTCAGACTTCGTCGGAAAACCTGCTGAGTCCGACTGAGTCCGGTTGCCCCCAGCGCCAACCAGTTCCTCTGCGAAACACGCAATCGATAGTCAGCGGCAGCAGTAGGTGGGGCAGAGCGCACACGACGAGAGTCGAGATGCGGCGGGACTAGGCAGGTCGCAGTCGGCCGAAAAAAATGCATCCAAATCCCGTGAGAAACACCTATATCGACCGGATGGGGTGAGGATGATTTCGGTGGGACTCAGTGGTACTCAGTCGGTGCACCGGCCCCGCCCTTGTACGCATGAGAACCATCAGTATCGACCGGGGGGATTGCGGTGGGCATCAGACGGTCGCAGTCGGACTCAGTGGGTTGATTTTTTTGCAACCGTTTCCCACGAATTCGATGCGTATCGACCCGTTGGGACTCAGTAGATCCACCAACTATGGCGGGGGCCTTACATCGGAACTCGTCCGCGCGGCGCTGTCCGATCTCGTCCGCGGCGAGCCGTCCGAACTCGTCCGCCGGGGTCCTCGACAAAATTGAGGCTACAATCGGTGGCTTTTCCAAATAGCCGACCGTATTGTGAGGGTTACCGTCGTGAATACGTGAGAAATGATGGAAAAGAAATTTACGGGAAATATCTCCCGATTGTTTTATCATTCAACATATGTGCGATTCAATAAATTTTTTGTCAGTATACTTATAGGCCATAAAGCGGTCAAAGTCTCACCGTTGACTGCGTACCACGCGCTGAGCGACCGCACGCGCATAAGACGAGTTTTTGCCGCCGCGCGCGAAGTTCCGGCCGCCGCGCATTGTTTCGGCCTCCGCGCGGCGGCCGAAACTCGTCGCGCGGCGGCCAAAACTCGTCTGCTTCCGACGCGCGTGCGGTCGCGCAGCGCGTGGGTCGCAGTCGACGGTGAGACTTTGGCCGTTTTATGGCCTGTATAAAGTGTGTACTTCTGCACTGTGTTTACGCTCAAAATAATTTCTGTCAAATTCGTTCGTGAAATCCTTTTGGTGCTACATTTTTCGAAGATAAGAAATCTATCACTGCACGATATTCAATTTTTTCCATTGCTGTGACACAGCGACACTAAATGGCTTGTAAACAAAGAATGAATTGACAGATTAAAATGAAGCTTCACATACTTCCATATGAAGAGTACCAACAAAACAAAAAAAAATTGGGCTAGTGGCAAACGCCCTCTCTTATCGAGTGACAAAACTTATTAAAGGCAGCATACACGCTCAAAAATGATATCAATTTTATGAAATGAATCGAAGGTCTGAAGCTGTTAATATTCAGAGATAACGAAAAAACCGGAAAAAAATCAACTGAAATGAAGATATAACGGTTCGTTCTACATTGGCCCAGAAGTGGACGAGTTTTACTGCATTGGCTGAAATAGCGGAGCTAGCGACAAATTTGTTGGGATAACGACGCTAATGTACTCGTACGGCCCTTTCTGGAACGCTTACGACCTTAGAAGCGTAAAAAATGAGCGAAAATGACCGTAATCGAGCATTGAACATTGGTATTGAGGGGCGGAGCCCGTATCGGTGGGCGGAGAAAGGATGATTTTGTGACTCAATACGGCTCAAATACGGTCATTTTAACTCGTTTTCAACTCTCCCAACTTCGTTAGGGCTCTTCTAGGGCCCGTACAACCCCACTAATGTAGTTATCTCAACAACTTTTTCGAGCGCGTATGCTGCCTTTAAACAACCTGGTAATGAAGTGATTGCGCTCCTTCTTCTGACATTAGGTACAGTTCAACTCCGCATTGCCGTTCAGTCCGCGAAATCCACGCTGCGTGCGAAAGCGTACTGCGGCGCGGTTGCGAGCATCCTCAGACAGGGATGTGGGTTCACCCGGGCGGTGGGATCACCCGGGCACCAAAGAGCAAAAACCGCCCAGGTGATCCCACATCTCTGTCTGAGAATACTCGCAACCGCGCCGCCAGCACCTTTCTGCAAAGCAACGATGCGGTTGCAGACTGAACGGCAATGAACTGGGAACTAATACATGGGCTGCTTATACAACGATTCCGAAGTTTCTTTTTTATGGTGGTTCTTACAGTAGATTCCTATTCTTCGTTATTCTATGTTTTCTGAAGGTCAAGACGAGGCAGCTCGCTGGTTCCCGCACCTTCCTTTTGAAAATATGTGTCATTCGATATTGGGTAAAATTTCTTTAACAAACCGATTGTATAGAATATCGAGGGGTTGACTGATTTTAAAGGCAGTGTTCACGATAAAAGTCGTTTTTCTGTTTTTCCGCCTATCTGGAGAATGGTCCCATGCTGATTTCAATGATGTCCCTGGGATCGTACAAGACCCTCTGAAAGCGGAGTTATGGCCCCTCTAAATTCAGCTAGGGAAGCATTGTGGACGAGTTGTCCGAGGCTTGTAACTCCCGTTTTTTTGGAGCCGATGTGTGCGAGTTGACCTGAGTAAAGAGAGAAGTTTAGAATGAAGGGAAGAACGGGGCTCTTGATAGGAAACCATCGAAAAACCAACCACGAATTCAGGGGAACTGTTATAGGACGTGGGCGGAGTGGCCCAATGGGTTGGCTGGTCCACGAGATTTTCACCCACTTACCGGCCGTTTTTCGTCGCACTTCCGTTCTTAATCTTCTTAGAGGGACCCAAAGCTTACGTTTTAGCCAAAAAATATGCAACTTTTTCTCCATGAAAACTGCCTTTAAAGCGGTTTTGATTGAGTTGGTATTTTTTTGCTTGAGTTGACAGTCATAGAAACATCGCATCTACTATGTGTCCAGATAAGATTCCACTAGAAGTCCACTATTTCAAACGAAAACATTCTGCCAGTTTCATGCACAGGTAGAGATTCATTAACTAAACCAGGTGCAATTACAAAAAAAATCATTCTATTTTGAAGGCCTCTTTAATTACTAATGCCTTCCCCAAAAGCTGGTATTTCCCGATGCATTATCTACCAGTGATAAGTCCGTGTTCATATCCTGTGCTCGAGCACCTTCCCTTGATGTCAATGTATTTGGGCGATTTGCGAGCCGGACGAGTTCGGAAGCCAGGCGGACGAGTTCGGACATCGCGCCGCGGACGAAATCGGACGGCGCTGGCCGGACGAGTTCCGACGCAACCTTCAATTTACTCACCCCGGAGGTGAGAAGGCTTGGTTGACCTTGGGCGAGGATCGGGCATGGGATAACTTGTCCACTAAATTTTCGCACTCGAAATACAGGCATTTTCAAGGAGCCATATCTACGTTCTTAGGGGGTCTTGGGTGATTTCAGAGATACCATTCCTAATTTATAAGTCGCTTCGCGCCGCGAATTAACTCTGAATGCCGCCTTAGACCCAATGTTGCTAGTGACCTAGATCCTAAGGAATTTCGAACACCTCACATGAAACCTGCAAATAGTTTACTGTGCTTGATCTTGGAGAAGGCTCGACAATTTTTATTTTTCATACCAGAGTCCTATTTTTCTCTATGAGAAAAATTAACGACAGGATAGTTGGGTATAATCATTCCAGGCTGCACGTAACTTCTTGATGAATGTATGAGCACAGCTGCCAGCATAGCTGCTGTTTCATAGAAACAGACGATGCACAATCACAGATTCGGAATTTCTGAGAAAAAATTGTTTCCATAAAATCATTTAACATTCGCAGTTTATATTGAACCTAACGGCGTTCTATTCTGGTATATCAACTTTGTCGCATAAAAAGCACATAAAATGCGCAACGCGTGGATAACGCGGATGACAGATTGGAGTGCAGCAACGTCGAAGGCGGCTTCGCCTCACCTCTGGTGACTAGCCAACTCTTCTATTTTCACCCAAACATGGCACAGATCGGAATCAGTAAGTTACAGTATCACTTATAGTACCGCAGAATTACCGCTAGAACAAAATTGATTTGTTTATAGGACAAAGAAAATGAATTGCAAACGAGGAACAGGATTGTCACCAATTACATGAAGGCGCGTAACCTTCTACTTTTTTGAATTTTTTCATTTTTTGGATGGCAACTTGATACCACAAATAACTCGTTGTTTAGGATCGCGAGAACTGTATTGTGCTGAGGATCGATACTCAAATGACGACCGTGAATAATATTTCGCCATTTGGCTTCCACTTTGAACTCGATAAAAAGCGCTACAAGGAGCGGAAAAAGCAGATTCGGAGGCAAAGTTAGTTAATTCGACGGTAAATCGATATTCTATCGATAACACCGCGATTGGACCGCAGTTGAGTGGGGCGTAAACGCTGCTGAACCGCTGCCTTTTTCCCTCAGCTATCCTCAGAAAATTCTAACGATTAATCGAAGGCTTAGCACGAGCTACTTCGATAATCTTGCAATCAACTTGCTTTACCCATGATTTTATGTTGCATTCGAGTTTCAAGTTTGCCAGTAGATAAATTGGTAGAAAACAAGTAAAAAGAAGTCATTTAGCATGAATCCGATGAGTAACTTGCACTAAGCTTGCAGGTAGCTTGTTCAGAACTTTGTCAGTTAGAACACTTTACTTGAAGGCTTCTGCACAACCTACCTCGTTTATCTTAAAACCAACTTGTCTTGCTAATTATTTCTAGTTACGCACAAGTGCAAAGCTCACAAGCAGCATAAAGTGTAGACAACTTCAATTTGGCATATATAATTTGTCCCATTGAGACTGTTCTTACATGCGGTCGGCGTGCGTGCCGAACGGCAGGCCGAGGCATTTTCTCGGATCGGCAAATACTTAAAGGGACTATCAGACGAATAGCGAATAATATCCCAGTCAGCTAGTTGCGGTCGGAAGACTCGTCTGAAAAATGCTTTTGCGACGGCCGCTTGACACGCACACCGACCGCGTGGGCAGAACCAATCTCATTTGGACAGACTTTATGTAACATCAAATTCTCGAGTAAACGAGATGCTCTGAATCTGACTTTACTTGCATAAAGCTTCAAATTAACTTGCGCGGAAATCGCAGATAATTTGTGAAGAATTTCTGATTCAGAACAAATTGTTTGAGATGCTTCGCACAACTTGCTTTATTTATCTTGCCGTCAACTTACTCTGTCCATTATTTCATAGCTTTACGGAAGTTCAAACTTCATTAGTGACATACATAAAATCCATACAGGTTCTTGGTTAACGTATACGATGCACGACTGGAAAAGTAGCTTGTGAGGTAGACGCCTCAGGTTGCGTGAATTCTCCAAGCAACTTGTGCTGTTGTCACCGATAACTTGTTCACGACTTGTTTGAGTGAGTTACTTTAAGGCCCTCACACTACTGTCTTCAAATTTTCAGGCAGTAAACTTGTTTTCTCATAATTTCATGTTGCATATGTACGAGTTCAAACTTCGCGAGAAACTTAGGTAAAAGGCTGAAAGAATAAGTAACTTGCGAGATAAACGCATTGAATAGCAAGAATGCCAATCTTCCGCTAAGGTCGCAATTAACTTGTTTCAACCGTTTCGAATTTGAAAAATTTAATTGAAGGTTTTGAACAACAAACTTCGTTCATCTTTCAATGAGAGTTTTTACCCCACTGTTCCACGTGACATCCCAGTTGAGAGTTCGCGAGTGACATCATATGTCGGAAGAACAAATTACTAAGCAAGATAAACGAGCTAAATTGCGTGAAGCCTTTGAGTAACTTGTGTTAAGTTCGCAAGTAATTTGTACAAAACATTTGAAGTATCATCAAAATGGCAGAAAGCTTTGCACAACTTGCTTTGTTTATTTTTCAATCTATTGCTTTACATAATATTTCAAGTTGCATAGGAGCTTGAAGTTCGCATTAACATACACAAAAGTTTTGTCTGGATGAGACTCCGCCTAAGCGGTCACCTTGCGTGCCGAGCGACCATCACGAACTCTGCCAACGCGTAGCTAGATGCCTCCGAGGCGCGGCCTGAAACGCCGCCCCATTCCATGTAGCGAGAATTTAAGGGTTTTAGCTACGATAGCTAAAACCCGCATATTCTTGTGTCGTTCGAACCACTATTCTCTCTGACGCTAAACCTGTATATTCTCGCTATAATTTTTGTAGCGAGAATCTACAGGCAATTTCGCGACAGCCTGTGTTGAATTCAATCTCAAACCAGCGTTGGCTACGCGGAAGGCAGGGATGCGGTTTGAACAGTGTTGGCACAGTCAACCCACGGAGACTTTGACACTCTGTGGGTGGTCGTGGAGGGTGACCCCGTGTCGCTCTCTGCAAGACCTTGCAAGGGATAATTTTGGCCGCTGGTATGCTGCAGGCCGTCGGGAAGAAACGGCGATGCGCTCGATCGCAATGGGGATCGTCTTTCTAGTACACATCAACTCTGCCAACGCGTAGCTAGATGCCTCCGAGGGCGCGGCCTGAAACGCCGCCCCATTCCATGTAGCCAGGGTACGGGTTTTAGCTATGATGGCTAAAGCCTGCATATTCTTTGTGTCGAGGCTACAAAGGTGCAAATTCTGCGCGTATTCTACACGTAAAAACGAAGGCTAAAATTCGAAACATTGATCTCGCACTTTCGCTAAACCCGTATATTCTCGCCTATAAAAGGTGTGGCGAGAATCTGACGGGTTAAACGACAGCCTATGTTATAATGCAATCTTAAACCAGACGCGCTGGCCTACGCGGAACGCTGGGATGCCGTTTGAACAGTGTTGACCCAGTCAACTCACAGAGTGCTTACGTGAAAGACTGTGGCTGGTCGTGGAGGTGACCCCGTGTCGCTCTCTGTAAGACCTTGCCGAGAATATTTTGGCCGCTGGGAAGGTCACATGCCGTGAGGAAGAAACGGCGTTGCGGTCGATCACAGAGAGGTTCGCCTTTCTAGTACGGATCAGGACGCGTGGAGTCGATCGACCGAGGGCTGTATCGAAAATTTACGTAGAATATGCGGGTGCTGGCGAGAATTCACGTAGATTTAGCGGGCGCTGTAGCTAACATTTCACCAATTGGCTTTCCGTAATTTACGTAAATTCTCGTGTCAAAAATTAGACTAGATGCCTCCGGGAAACCCTGGGCATCTCCGGTTTCCACGTGCGAGGCATCTAGCTGCGCGCGCTGGCAAGTGGGTCGATCGACCAAATGCTGCAACGAGAATGAGCGTAGAATATGCGGGTGCTGTAGCGAGAATTCACGTAGAATATGCGGGCGCTGTAGCTAAAATTTACACCAACTGAGGCTAAATTTTCCGTAATTCACGTAAATTCTCGTGTCAAAATTAGACTAGATGCCTCCGAAACCCTGGGCATCTCTGGTTTCCGTGTGAGGCATTTAGCTACGCGTTGGCGGAGAAGGCATTTTCTGGACGAACTTTCCCACGGCTGCAGACGGCTGACTGGGATATCATTCACATTTCCTCTAATATTTCTGTCATTCGATTCACAAATCCAAAAATGCCTCTGTAGGTGCCACAGGACACGCACACCTACCGCGTTGGCAGGCAGTCCCATCATCACCGACTCTAGTACATGTCAGAATCGACCGGGCGTATAGCATGAACTGCTAGAAAAACGGAGTACATACTTGCCAGTTGAATGCGTTCGATAGCGTTCGCCGGCAATCTGATCAAAATTTCTTGTTTATGAGCAAGTTGATTGAAGGCTTCGCACAACTCATCGACTTTTTTTCCATCATTTAATGTTTCATGGAAGTTCAAAGTCGGCCAAAACTTGAAGTGCATGCAACTGCTGAGTTGGCATATACATAACATAAAATGCTGGAGAAAGTTTGCTCGCGAACTTAAAGGCACAGTACACCCAAGAAATTAATTTTCAGATTTCATGCTCACCTTGGAGAGAGTCACACGCTGATCACAGTGGTATCTCTGGAATCGTCCAAGACCCCCTTTGAACAGAGTTATGGCTCTTCAAAGACGCATAGAATTTGAGGGTGAAAAATTGGTAGACGAGTTGTCTCAGGCCTGTATTTCTCTTCATTCGCAATCGTTGCGTAAGAGCGAAGCCGGGATAAAGGAGACAGCCCGGTAATGGATTGTAGAACGACGACTTGTTGGAATTCATACATCCATCGAGCCGCTATCAAGGTTCGAAAATCCAGTGGGGAGTCGGACCTGTGGTGGTCGCTTACATCTCGTTTATTCGGAGGAACTGAGATCTGGCATTTGGCACGTGTTATACAGGAGGGTCTTCTACAAAATAACATAGAAAATCTGAGAGTGTACTGTGCCTTTAACGATTCAGAAATACCTTTGTGAGAGAGTTTCCAGAAATAACCCAGTGGTTCTCATGGATAGCATATTATCATCATAAATTTGGAATTCGTCATATATTTCTGGTGCTTTTATTGACTGCGTACGTATTTATTGGTGGTGCTATATTCCTTAAACTTGAATCGCCTCATGAAATAACTGTGAGTGGTTTATTTTAGTCCCATCTCCTAATGCTGTTGAAAATGTGTTTGCTTGAAGGATCTCAAAGAAACCATTGTCCTCATGCAAGGAATTATTGCTGAGCAGACAGTGGACGTGATAAACGTTACTCTTACATATAACGGTACACAACGGGATGAAAAAGTCGCGAAAATGATGAAGGTCAGGTATAAAACATTCATTTCCTTTTTTTTTTCTGAAAAATCTCTGTGTTGAATCAATTCTCGGATAGATCGACAATATTTACTCGAAATTCACTCGCATCACCCTGCGACTTCAAAATTCTACGTTTTCCTAATCCTCTTTTCTGCATTCAATAAATTTTTACTTTCAGTTATTCAATTTCAGAAATTATTTTTTCTTTAGGTGACCGCCTTTTAAAATTAGCAATTCTTGATAAAATGATCTGTCGTAGCCATGACAAATTTCCATCGAGCTGTCTTGAAGTCACATTTTTTCAGAAATGTATTTCCAGAACGAATGTATATAAAAAACTGCATGTTTTTCGTTCATAACATTTTGCCCTTGTAGATGGATCCTTGGAAGTAGTTGTTTTTGGAGTCTTCATGAAAATCTTCGCCGAACAGCGTTTTCAATTGACAATTATGTTCCCAATCTCTCAGCCGACTTCAGTTTATGAAATATCATTTTTTTCACTCAAAGCAATCAATTTCTCACATATAACTTTTTTGTCCTCTAAGACGAATTTCTGGCGAAGAATGTTCTTGAATTCTACAAAAAATTCTGCGTCAACTAGCGCTCCTAGGTTTGAGAAATATTTCCATGATCTTCCAGCCGATTTCAGTTTATGAAATAGATTCTTTTCGCTTTCGTACATGCCTTTTTAACGCGTAGAGATGAACTCTTAGAGGAAGTTGTTTTCGAAATTCCCGTAAAATACTACGTCGAGTTATTTATCGGGTTCCTAACTTTACTTGCTCCATAAGCCAGCCAGGTCGGTGGAGCCGAGCCCAATTGTTGGCTCCGCGCTGCCAACGCGTTCCTAGATGCCTCACACGGAAACCAGAGATGCCCAGGGTTTCGGAGGCATCTAGTCTAATTTTGACACGAGATTTCACGTAAATTACGGAAATTTTAGCCTCAGTTGAGTGAAATTTTAGCTACAGCACCCGCATATTCTACGCTTATTCTCGTTGCAGCACACGGTCGATCGACCCACCCAGTCTTGATCTGTACTAGAAAGACGATCCTGCTGCGATCGAGCGCATCGCTGTTTCTTCCCACGGCCTGCAGTATCCCAGCGGCCAATTTTGTCTCTAGCAAGGTCTTTCAGAGAGCGACACCGGGTCACCCTCGACCACCCACAGAGTGTCAAGTTATTCGTGGATTGACTGGGTGACCCGACATGCCCGCACGATGTCGGGTCACTTTGATTCCTTTACTAGGCTTTGCCCCAGACTTCACCGGTTTTCTCAGTGATGATGGTTAGATACCTTCAACTTACTAGAAGTGAAGGTTGGTCTAGTTCTTAGCTCCATCCGACGAAGCTACGGTCTCAATTGTATTGGTGCCTGGAAAGAACGCATTCAGGCAGATTTTAAAAATTTTCAAAAACTTTTTTTCCCCACGTGATATCTACGCAGTAGGCAGCCACAACTTGTTACTCCACGCGCTCGGTGGCGAGAAGAAGAATCCTCCGGTCTATCCATCAAGTAGTCGGGAACCTTTCTGTGCACCCGCCGGATACGTCGGCTGGACTTTGAGCCTTCTTGGGACATTTCTCCGGAAGTCTCATGGACACCGCCACTGCTCTTCATGACAGGTAGAGAGAGCTCTTGAGTTGCCCGGTCAGTGATAGAGAGCCGTTTTCGGTCCGATGTGGTCTGCTATACGGCTAGTGCAAGCCCTCTGTACTCGTGACAACCACGTAAAGTGTGTTCAAATGAGAATGGCGGCCCATGCCGCCGGCGTGCTTGGCAGGCGAGCGTCGCGTTCGCCGCTCTCGGACGAGCATGCGAGACGTCCCCCACAGCCATAGACAACGAACGGGGGCGGCACCGGCTGGCAGTAAACACTGCGCAGATCAATCAGCTCTGCAGAAGGGGGGAGGCCCGAGAGCGGCACATGCGACGGCCGCATGCTAAGCACGCCGGCCGCGTGGGCCCCCACTAACATTCGGACACACTTTATGTGACCAGCTAGTTTGATTTGGACAACAGGCCACGTCCACTCCCGGGACGAAGTATTTTATTTTTCCAAGCTAGCGTGAATATATTATCCTTCGTGCAGTGAGCTGGGCAACTAATGAGATTCCAAAGTTCGCTCAGAGATCGGTGAAAGCTTGTACTCTGCTCGACAAGAAGCAGAGTCCTTGATCCATTTGCTTTTGAAGCTCTGTCATTCTTTCAACGTTCTCATTATTGTAGACATACTATAAAACTATGCTGGAGGCGGAGGGCCGTTTTCATGGCAGTGTTTGGCATAAAGCCGAGAACCTTGATCTGCATCTCATGTGGTATTACTCGAGCGCGACTTTCTACGCTATGACACTGTTCACCACGATTGGTTACGGTGAGTTGGGGAGACTTCTGATTCTGGAGTGTTCTCGCTTCTGTTAAATTGTGTCGGTGACGCTATTAGGCCGCTGTCTATCCGCTGGAATATATACTAACTAATCCCATTTGTTCCAGGCACGATAGCATGCCAAACATTCTGGGGACGAGCTCTGTCTGTGGTCTATGCGTGTATTGGAATTCCCCTTATGTTAGTCGTCCTGGGTGATATTGGCAGTGGTTTCAGAAAATTCTCACGAAGACCTACATCTATTTCTTGATGAAATGGCGGTTAGTATGGATCTTGAATCTAGTATCCTACTTGATGCTTGAAATGTATGTAAGTATAAACAATGCTAGGTTTAGGCATTTTCGCAAACAGAAGATGACTACACCACTAGAGGATATTTTTTTGCCGATGTGGATTGCATTACCTTTGGTGCTGTTCTATATAGTCAGCTGTACTTTAATTATTCACTGGTTCGACCACAACGAGGGAAACAAGCCGGGTAATAGATTTTTGACAATAGAATGAGCGCTGTTCAGACTTCTTGCCGCTGCGGCTTGTCGCTGGTATCATATCTGAGTTGGCTATCCACACTCCGGGAAAACGTGGCAGTTGCTGAGCGCGACGCAGGCGCCTAGTTGCATCTTATGTTCTGCCAAATTGTGTGCCACCCATATTCTACAGTGCGTCGCGTAAGTATACGAACACCCTGAAATTTCATGGTTGGAACATTCGAACGACGTTTCAAGCATCGGAACCGCTTTCTTTGTTTTCCGCTATGCCGAAAACGGTAGGTCACATTGTAGGAGAGAAATCGTACACTTTTTCCTTTTTTACATACAGAAATTCATTTTTTAGTCGTCGCATAAGTATACGAACACTTGGAAAATTCATAAGTTCATCGCATAATTTCGAACAATGCATATGGAAAAGTCTTAAGTACGATGTTACACCACCGTTACGCGAAATAAGTTCAAACAATCTATCTGTCATGCTATCACTGAGGTTCTGGAGGTCCCTTGGTGAATTTCGTTCCATGCGTCCACGATGGCCTCCTTGAGTGACTCCACAGTTCCGTATTGCCTCCCATCCTTGTAGATCTTGCTAACAATGATTTCCCAAAGGTTCTCGATAGAATTCAGATCCGGGCTGATCGCTGGGCCAAGGCAGAGTATCGACGTTGTTGCACCGGAGCCACTCCAGAGCAGATCGGCTGACGTGTATAGTGGCATTGTCTTGAACATAACGGAAGCCCTGACGTCTCCGACGACGAAAATACGGAAGAAGATGCGAGGTCAACACTTCCTGGTACTCAAATGAATCCATACGATTCGATACGAATGCGATTCCGACCTTCACAGTTGCTGTGAAGGCTGCCCAAACCATCACGTTTCCTGCGCCAGAGTTCCTGCGGCTGAATTAAACGGGCTCTTTCCGAAGATCCCGCCAGTAGTACCTCGAACCATCCAGATCATCCAATTTAAATCCAATTTAAACTTTTTCTCTTCCGAGAAGACAACCTGAAGCAACGGGTTCAAAAATTTTCCATGAAATTGGATAGCACGCGATTCAGCCCACCTTCCTCCAATTTGTACCTAAGTTTGAACGGGCGAACTGGAGCCTGGCCGACTTGTGGCGTTCTTCCAAGCGCGATGCCTTTTTCATTACGGCTCTTTCGATGTTTTCGTTGCGATGGATCGAACGGAGGATGGTATCCTTTGACACATTCAGCGAGAGTTCGGAGCGGACGGTTGCGCTAGACACCATTGTGTTGGAAACTCTCTTGGCGATGCGTCGTTCGTCATGTCCAGTGAGCTTCCGAGGCCTTCCAAAGGGAACACGAATTCCGTAGGAGGCCGCATTCCGTAGAAACGAAGAGATGCAGCTTGGTGAACGTCCAATTTGCCGAGAGATTTGTCGGACTCCATGACCGGCGGCGTAGAGAGCCCGGGCCTGGGCCTGTTCTTTGGAAGAGAGATGTGAACCGCGTGGCATGATGATAATTTACGCATACAACTACATTCTTTACTATCTCGTTTGAAACAGGATTTTTTCGTATGTCTCTTGTACAAAAATTTCGTTTCTCTGAAGTGTTCGCATACTTATGCGATGGCTAAAAAATTAATTTCTGTATGTGAAAAAGGTAAAACTGTACGATTCGCCTTCCTACAATGTGACCTACCATTTACGGCATAGCGAAAAACATAGAGACCGGTGCCGATGCCTGAAACTTCGTTCGAATTGCCCAACTATGAAATTTGAGGGTGTTCGTATACTTATGCGACGCACTGTATATTTGCAAGACTTGCCTGGAACATGTAGCGCCTGGTCGACTTGCGCTCGACAAAGGCCGAGACGCTTTGTGAGTCACTGCGTCGTCTGTCTCGAATCTTGGCCAACGTTCGGCACGAAGTGAGTCTAAGTCGTGGGAAGGTGATCGGCCCGTGCGCGACTCAGGGAATGATTTGTAGTCAGCCTTGCGGAAACGATCAAACCTTTTGAAAACAGTGAAGTGTGAGATCGTATGCTTGTCTTGTGCATGGTTGATAAATTGAACAGTTTCATGTGCGACTTTGACCGGGCGGAACTAGTGAAAGATGATGGCTCGAATGTTTCCGCAGAAAAAATCGACTTTATGCCGCGTAGAAGTCCTGCGTTTGAGCTGACTGAAGCAGCAGAAACAAAAGAGACAACTCTCTTCAAATTGTTCTCATGGAAATTTCCGGAACTGTCCCAGGTACTGTCGAAATCGTTCCGCACAGGACCTAGGACATCTCATTGTAAGTTTCATTATGGCAGCAAATGCTACCGTTCTCCATCGCAGTTTGATACACTGCAAAGATGGCGGCAGCACTTTAGCGCTATATCTAACGAGGAGTTTAAATGTCTACCCATCCTCTCTGGAGTCCATGCACACCATGCAGATGAGGATGTTCAGGTGGTCACTGGGTATCACTCGGAGGGACAGAATCACAAACGATATAGAGCGTGCCTCTTTCGGAGTTGCACCAGTACCTGAAAAGACGAAAGAAGCCCGTACAAGATGGTTGGGTCATGTTCAACGAAGGGATGCTAGTTTTGTGGCCAAAGCTGCACTCATTGTCGGTAGAGAGGTGGCTGGTGTTATACCCTGTCCCAAACGAGATGGCAAGCCTAGAGTCCAAAGAAGCAGCGCGCCGCCCTCTGCGTCTCTGACATTTTCGTATTTTTGGACGTTTTTTAAACTTTCTCACTTCATTTTCTTACATACTCCATTGCTCTTTTGCGTTCTTTTCTCTCGAAATGCTCGTGATATTCACTCACGATACATATTTTGTTCTTCACGTGGCGGAGAAAGTTTTTCAGGATATGGATAACACGTCGGAGCGCACAGTGTCGTCTAACCCGTCGATTTCGATACAACCTAGCTGTTTTAACCTGTCTGAGGCCATTATTTCACTTCTTTGTTTGGTTGCAGTCTCTATAGTATCCCAGACAACTTTAACATCGAGCCAGGTGCTTCAGGTCGCTGATTATGTCAGAGACGCAGAAGGCGGCGCGCTGCTTCTATTGACTCTAGGCTTGCCATCTCGTTTGGGACAGGGTATATTTCTCGAGGTAGACCAAAAGCGCGCTGTCTTGATCGCGTCAAGACCGTGCTGGCTCAAGCAAGCCTCACTCTGAGAGACGCAGCCAACAGAAGTAAGTGGAAGACAATAACGAAACAACCGGACACTACATTAACGTGGGGTTAGCGCTGGGGAGAAAAAGAAGATGGAAGTTCCTGAAACACTTCAGAAAAGCAGAAAAACAACGGAAGTTGGTATTTCAGAAATTTCCGGACCGCGTGATATTATGCTGCGCTAAGGAATCCCTTTGCTGCTGGGCCTTTTTTTAAAGCTTTTACGATGGTTGTGAACTTGTTTTAGGTATCGGCTTTCCTGACGCATTCTACTTCACTTTTATTAGCTTGACCACGATCGGACTAGGAGACGTGATGCCTTACAATATTCAGGTAGGTCTGTTAATGAACACCCAGTTTTTAACTATACCGCTTCCGGCGTAACGCTTCGCGGTTTTCACTAACACTAGCGTAGTCAGGGTGTTTGAAAACCTATCTATGCTTTCGGGACTTCATCTTTCTGAGAACTTTTCTTATAACACTTTTTATGATTTTGGACCGTTCCATTGTTTATTAACATTTTGAGCAAACACAGTCTAAAACACTTTTTCTTATTCGTCAAACTATATGTTTGGGTCAGAATTGACAAGTACTTCTCTTCTCAATATGGCTTATAGTTCTCACGTGCCCAAGGTGAAAAAGGGCTAAGATCCGGACCCCCATAAAGCCGGAGAAAGCAGCCTTCGCATACAGGCTCGAAACTGAAGGATATCTTGGCTTGTTACTGGCTACATAAGAAAAACAACGCATAGTATGAGAACGCTATCTGATGACATGCAGGGAAGTTTACCGAGAGAGATAAGTGGTGGATTGCGAAGCATTTTGCACAACGGTCAGTGTCAATTAGACCTGGGTAGGTCGGAGTCTGTTTTTGTCGTAATTAAAGGTCTGTAGGGCGATAAAACGTAATCACAACACTGCCACAGAAGTGGTGCGAATTCCGTTCTCCTAACTTGCACTCACAAAGCCTCCAGTTCCAATTGCCGCAGAGAAATGTTTCAGTCGCTTGGGTAAGCTGAGGTTTCAAATTGAGATGAAGACGAGAGCAGCATATGTTAAAGGCAGTGGCCGCGATCAAATATGCTTGTCGTTTTTTTCTCTCTAAACCCTTTTCTGGGTCTCGAGTAGTAGGACCTGTAAGAAAGAATCGCGAATAAACCACTGTTTGGGGCCAAATTTGAAGCCCGAAATTCCTTGTATTTTAATGGTGGACGAGCCCACTCCACATCATCGGCATCGATGACCTCTTATATCGAGAACATCAGCTGGCTTGAAATTGAGTTTCAATCAGTTAACATTATCCTTCGGACTCATCTAGTCAAAAAGCATTGACTGGAGTGCTTTCTTGCATTGCTCAACTGTTTTTATTAGGTAAATTTGCATTTATTTCTTCCTCTGAATGTCGATGATTTTTGACTGCTCACCATGAGACTGCGATCTTTTTGGTCGTCGCTGTGCACTGGTGTACGAACTGGCTTTTTTGGGCCCTAGAAACTCGAATTCTAGCCCGTTTTTCACCGCTCTAGGTTTTTCAGCTGTTTTTGATCTCAGCTGATTTTTGTGGTTTCTCCGATAACGTTTTTCACCGTGACCACTGTCTTTATTTAAAAATGGTCTGTGGGGTTCAGGTGATCTTCTTCTGGTCAAATAGGATCACCTGCACACCACAGACCATTTTTGATGGGTATATGCTGCTCTCATCTTCATCCCAGTCTGAAACCTCACCTTACCCAAACGGCTGGAACATTTCTTTGCAGAAATTGGAGAAGGGTGGATTTGTGAGTGCAAGTTAGGTAAAGAGAATTCCGCACCAGTTTTCTCGCAGTGTTGTCATTACGTTTTATGGCCCCATAGTTCTTTAATTACGACAAAAACAGGCTCCGGTCTGCCCTGGTCTGATTGACACTGACCGTTATGCTCTCTAAATGCTTTCAAATCCACCATTTATCTTCTTCGATAAATTTCACTGCCCATCACCAGTTGGGATTCTAGTCGCACTTTTCTGGTATGCTTCATGTACTGTGATTCTCTGGGCCAAATTCCGATCCGCATTTTCGCCTCGACACGCCTTGCGGCCGCACGCGCTCGAGTCAGTCGGGTTACCAGCGCCAAATCCGACTGTGGCTTTTTTATACAACTTTCTTCAATTTTTTTGAGTTTCCAGTTTCCAAACCCCACCTAGAGTCAGCAGATCAGCGGCTGCGGCGCTGGAAGCTCTTTCGACTCATGAGCGTGCGGCCGCAAAGCGTGTCGAGACGCAACTGCGGACTGGAAATTGGCCCAGATAAGCACAGTAGACAGGAACAACCCATGATATCCTGCCTGTTCGGGAGTAGATGCGACGGTTCGTTTCTACGGCTTAATAAGGGTGCGGATCGGTAAAAGCGGAATCGGTAAAAACCGAGATGTTCAATAAAAATCAAACGCACTGTAGGCTGCATGTTTCACCGGGATTAATTCGTACAACCCACCTTAACGCTGCTACTCCTCGCGATACTCCGGCTGGTTCTCTGAATCATAGCCCAAATTCGTTCCTCGTACTGTCCTTACTTTATACGATCCTTTGCAGTACTCGCCTTTCCTCGCAGCTGCGTTTCTCCTTGGTCTTGCACTGGTTAGCATTGTGAACACGAGTATCTATGCTGTTTTATATGACATGTTCTTTCACTTTGTTGAAAGTGTTGAGAGACATCTGGATCGAATTCATAAGGAGCATTTTCGTGGTCACGGATATCGAGTGTTCCAGGTACACATAGTTTCGTATGCGGACCTCCTCGAATGTTATGGACAGCCTGATTACTTCCAGGATTTGGAACCAGTGTTTCGCATGCTTGCCTGTTCGTTTCCAGATGATGGGAAGTTGATGAAAGTCGATATAGCTAGCTCAATTCATGGAAGTTTCCGGAAACAGAAGAAGCCGAAGAAGACAGTTCGGGTATGTGATGCCGCCCAATAGCCGAGAACTTCGAAGGATACGTGAGCTTTCACTTTAATGTCCCATACTTCAGATGGCCGAAATTCCCGCTCATGTTCGCAAGCAAACAATATCCGACATAGCGGCTCACGACGATGAACACATACATCCACAGGAGAAACCATTCACATCACGACGAAGGGCACCAACCCTGGGCGCACTTGGTGGCCTGGATTTGGCGAAGTTCAGGTGAGAGACAAAACTTAATCCCTCAAAAGGGATGTCACTTGTTTGAAGAACCTACCAATTTAAGATGGGTTTTTGATGAGGTGAACCAAACCAATCAACTAGCAGTGAACTATTCAGGAAAATGCGCGAGGATCGCCGAGCGCGAGAGCTTGCAGAAGCGTCGACGACAACGATGTCTGTGGTGGAGTCTGTGTCGAGCCCTAGTGGCTCAGAAAGCGAGCCAGAAACGGAGATTGAAGAATGCACAGCGTCATCCTCCCCCCGCAGCACGATCTCTTTCTTGATATGATTATATGCATACATAAATGATCTCATCTATAGTTCTATACCTATGTAGTTTTATACATCGACGCAGTACATCGATGCTTCAAAAAGAGCAAGATTCCAGAATCTTCCTTCTCGAACAGCAGCGGAAAGTCGACTTCGACTGTTCGGGTGTATACTGAGAAGAACGCTGCATCGTCTCTGATCAGCGTCAAAAATACCACCCTTGACAAAGTTTGGGTAGATTTTTGAGCTATTCAGACAGGTTTTGCCTCTTAAATGGCATGGTATCCACCTCAACATACAGTGAACGTCAGGTTTTCGATAAACGCACCTCAGATTAGTTTTTAGCACCCTCACTAACCCCCCCCCCACGTACAAGTTTTCAGCCAAATCCGAATCTTTTTTTCAAGCACTACAAAAAATATTGAAGAAAACCCCTAGCTCCAGAACTGCTTATACCGTTCTGGAACCAGCAGCAAGGGGGGGGGTCTTGCGCATTTTTACTATGGATGACCAAGTAATACTAATAATACAATGCGTTCTCGCAGATGTCACCTACGTTCTGTATACTTCCCTTGTGAGAGCTAGAAAAAAGATGGAAATGAAATAAAAAATGGAAAGAAAACAACAAAAAATGGAGAAATGCAGCTCCAAATGAAGCTGCTCGTCGATAAAAATTTCAAATTCCCTATGTCCAGCGCGGACTCCATCTGACACGTAAACACTATGCCCTAAGCTCCCCGAACGACAATCGTTAAGGGAAAATCTTCCAAAATATCCTCTTTCCGACTCAGTGTTCCACATGTGTCAGAGTCGGAACCAGGGATGTGCGGCAGTTGCCGTTTGCCGGTCATTTTTGGGACATTTTTGCCGTTCGTCGTTTGCCTACATTTTTGTTATTTTTCCGGCAAAACTCGGCAAAACATTGAAAGGAAACGCCGCCCATGCTCGCGGCCATGTAGGGACTTGCGGTATTCCGATTATCTGTGGTTCGCTTAACCGTTATCCGGGGTTTCGACTTATCTAGGGGTGGTGTAGGAAATGGGTTTGAAAACGCGAGTTATTTAACGGCAAGTTCGCGGTGACCTGCAGCTAAACGCGAGCTTTTTATTCGACGATTTTCAGGAAAGCGACCAGACATTGCTGAAACTACGCACTCGCATGCGACTTTATGAGCCACTAGATACGCAAGCGTAAAAAAAATTCCCGGAAAAATGATTCATTCTGTCTTTCCTTAGTCTCTGAAATCCTGGGAACGGAGTTATGGCCTCTCGAAAATTGAGCGGCGGAAGCATGGTGGACGAGTTGTCCGAGGTAGTAACTTCCGTCTTTTGCAGCTGATCTATGCGAGCTGACCTGAGTAAAGAGAGAAGCTGAGAATGAAGGGAAGAACGGGGCTAACGATTGGAAATCATCGCTCATCTCGCCACTGCTGAACTCGAAAGATCGTAAAAGGTGCGTGCCGAAGTGGCTTCCCGGGTTGGGCGCCCCAGGATGGCTTCCTCCTATATCTCGCCTATTCTGGGGAGTTGAGAGCTCGCACTTGGCAAGTGCTATATATGATGGGTCTACTTCACAATTATGTGGAAATCTCAGACTTCGTCCCTGAACTTGGACTGTGCCTTAAACGCGAACTGACAGAGAAAATGGAACAGAAAATCATTTGAACTGAAAAAACGGTGAGTGTTTTCAGCGCGTACGATGCCTTCAAAGGCAGTGGTCGCGATGAAATATGCTTGTCTTCTTTTCCTCTCTAAACCCTTTTCTGGGTTTGGAGTAGTAGGACCAATGAGAAAAAATCGCGAAAAAACCGCTGTTTCGGGTCAAGTTTGAAGCCTGAACTTTCTTGTCTTTTGATGGTGGACGAGCCTACTCCACATCATCGGTAGCGATGATCTCTGATATTAAGAACATCAGCTGGCTTGAAATTGAATTTCAATCAATGAACATTATCCTTCGGACTCATCTAGTCAAAAACATTGATTGGAGTGCTTTTTTAATTGGTAAACTCTCTTCATTACGTAAATTTGAATTTATTTATTCCCCTGAATGTCGATAAAGGCGGCAATCTTTTTTTTTGCGGCGCTGTGCACGTGTGCACGAAGAAGCATCTTTGGGCCTAGAAACTCTAATTCTAGCCCGTTTTTCACCGCGTTACCTTCATAGTTTTTCAGCTGTTTTCTATCTAAGCTGATTTTAATTAGTTTTTTAGATAACGTTTTTCACCGCGACCACTGCTTTTAACGCAAGCTGACATGTAAAATGGAAATACTACATGAATGAAAAAAAAGATGGATAGCTTTTGAAAAAGTCCTCCGGAGAACTTTTCCAAATGCCATCCATTTTTTCTTTGTTCATATACTATTTCCATTTTCTCTGCCAGCTTGCGTTGAAGGCATCGCGCGCGCTAAAAACCACTCACCGTTTTTTCGGTTCGATGGATCTCCTGTTACTTTTTCTCCGTTAGTTCGCGTGTTGGAATCGCACGAACTCCGCGTGGATGAATCAGCGAATCCGCGTCGACTACGATTCTTTTTTATGTGTGGTAGAATGAGATTGTTGCTGGTTCAATAACCCAAAGTTGACGTACAGCTCAACTGCGCATTACCGTTCAGTGCGCAAAGTGCACGCTGATTGCGAAAGTGTGCTGCGGCCCGGTTGCGAGTATCCTCAGACAGGGATGTCGGGTCACCCGAACGGTTTTTGCCTTTGGTGCCCGGGTGATCCCACCGCCCGGGCGACCCCACATCCGTGTCTAAGGATACTCGCAGCCGCGCCGCAGAACGCTTTCGCAATCAACGTGCACTTTGCGGACTGAACGGCAGTGCGCAGTTGAACTGTACATCCCGTATTTCCTAGGTTGCAATAACGGGAATACACTCTGTCCTTATCAGACAGAGGACGTAAGCACCGCAGGTGTGTATTTTTGTTTGTAGGCCCATCCAGTTGTGTAATGACTGATTTGAAATGAGTTATTCGCAGTCGGTCCTGATTTTGTCAGAGCCACCGATCGCGGAGCCGCAGGGGCACTATCGAGGAGACGCAGCGGCACTATCGCGGGGGCGCCACGAATTCGTGATAGTGCCGCTTCGGTGCCTGTAGGAGGCGAAGCCGCAGCGACGATCTTTTTGATTTCCATTTGGTCCTACATGTCTTGTTTTTGTTCATATTATGCCTCGAAATGGAACCACTTCCTTGAATTGGAATCATCAGAATGTCGACATAAGTATCGGAAAAAAGGAGAAAAAGTTTAGCGGAAGGTGTGAATAACTTTTGGGTCAATCTAAGGGATGAGGGTTTTTGCCGGTTGCCGATTGCCGTTCGCCAGCGATTTTCATAATTTTCCTGCTGAACGCCGTTTGCCGAAATCTCAAAGTCGTTCGCTGCATATCCCTGGTCGGAACACTGGGCGGAACAGGCAATGCCCTATGCTCCAAGCCCCTCAGGAATTTAAAAAATTGTCTACTGGACTTAACAAAGAATTAAAGCACGATCATCTGCGTGTATGGTATACTTAGTATCCGAATCACTCCTTTTCGGATATCCGAGATTCGGATAATCCGATATCCGAAAATATCTGCATTATCTGAATCAAACCAATGTATGAGACATTTAAAATCGGCATTATCCGACTCGATCCATTATCCGAAGAATTAGTTTCGGATAACAAGTATAGTGTATCGTCGCATCAGCGGCAACATATTGTTTTCCGTATTTGTTGTTGTTGGTATTATTGTGGGAAAAAGATAATCGCTTAAACAATTTTAAAGCTGTTCTGATTGTTGTTCAGATCAACCAAGGAATGCTTCCTCATATCGCAATCCTGTTTTCGAGTTCATTCAGTTGTGCTCTTGTTCTGTCGTTCTGCACTCTTTATCAGTGTTTGAAGTCAAAAATTCACCAAACGTAAAAGGCTGTCAAAGGAAGTGGTCCAGAAATTCACGGTCACTCAGAATGGAAGCATGCAGTGAGGACATTGCAAACTCTCCACAAGGAACCTAGAGCTTAATAAGTAAGCCAGGCCAGGGTGTTGGGAACAGGTAAGAACGAGTAGAACTAGTGCGGACAAGAGCAAGGTGGCAGCACGTAAAGACGTGTTTATAATTATCTCTTCGCCCAACGCAGCAGAGAGGCCTTCATTACTCTCTTTTCTTTTCTCGTCGCGGACGGCTACCCCGACGATCTTCTCTCCTTAATCCCATTGTTTTTGTTGGCGCGTTTTCGACCTCCCGATCAGCAGCTGGATAGTTTGGCACCCGTGTCCTCATCGCTCTCTCCGGTGCGCACAAAACTCCATTTACCTGGGCCTCTAGGTTAGTTTAAATCCCTCCCTGGTACTATTCTGGGGTGCGTTCCAAGAACGTTTCCACGACGTTGTGGGAGGAAAAGCAACCTCATGATGGACAAATTTGCTTTCCATTGATGCGAATTATAACTGAAAATTGCTCCCACGTAGCCGTGGCTACGATTCCATGGACGCGTTTTGCCATGGGAATGTTCTTGGAACGCACCCCAGGTTGGGTGGCCTTGACCGAAAGTCTCCTTGCTGGTTTTGTACTCCATTTTGGAGTCGCGCATTGTTTTTTTTGTGTGTTGCCTTGTTATTAATTTTGGTCTGTTCGAAAAATCATTGAGTTAATTTTGACTATACGTGATCTGGTCCCAAAGTTCTTCTAAACCTTTTATTTGAAACCTTTGCTCACATATTTGTATTTTGTGTTATTTTGAAACCGAACTATAGTTACTGCCTGATAGCTCAAAATTTTCAGGTGAAAATGTCGGAACGCTACGCCTGATGTGCTGCATTGTGAAAAGGGTAAGCATTCGCTAAGGCCACAGATGAAAATGATTTATCATCATTATCATATTTTTCCTGACTCTTCGATATTGACATACGAGGATAGACTTCCTTCATTTCAATGTCAGACCAGCGTCGGTAGGTGTGTATTAAAATTCACATGCTGGTGGGCACTGGCCGACTGCCACACTAGGCCTATCGAAGTCTTGGAATACAGGGTAAGATCATTTTTGGAAGGAGCAACGGTAATCAAATGTCCTTTTGTTCCCTTGGCGTGTGTAGGATTATGGCAACAAATGTGGAGCTCCGAACGTTGGCAGAGCTTACCTGGCGAACAGACTCTGTACACTACTTCCGCCCCTAAGGACTGCGGACAAGCGTTTATAATGAAGAAATTCTTGGTTATCTTCAATACGCGAGAAGTCGCGGTCTCGGGAACCACTCACACTTGGGAATGTTATCATGCGGGTTATATGGAGTACCTGTTCCATGCCCCGCTACTGTAGCAAAAGAAACTGGCAGCAAAACTCTTACATAGCAGTAACAGAAATGTTAGCGGAAATGGAAGGAAGCAGAACAGCGAAAAGAACGATATCCAAAAGAATTTCAATGTATATAAAGATTGTCTATGGGCCAGCAGCTGATATTCTATCGGACAATCGAGTGAAAATGCTAGATAAACATTTAGGATTACCGAAGAGGCAGTCGTATGTGGTGGTCAAGACGGCCACACGGCACGAGCGGAAGAAAGAGATCCTGGACCATGTTCTTGAACTCGGGTCGAATAGGCTGCATAAAGGGAAGCCTCACCCTGTGCTGCTTGCGGAGCCCATCCAGCGGCGCTTGGAGGCAGAAGATACTTCAGAAGAGCTGGAAACGCAAATGATGCTGGTGCAGAATATCCGTGAAAGTACGATGTAGGGACAGGAGCTTGACATGTTCGACGATCCAGAGTATAACGACGATGCGGATAGCAGCGTGGTCAACAATTTAAAGGATCCTAAATGGCTTCCGGTCGAATAAACATACGAAACGATTTGTACAAATGTGCGTCTAATAAATATATCATATTTTTTCTGATTGTTCATCAACTATTTTGGAAGAGAGCCGAAAATATGTGGAATGGGCTTTAGCATATAAAAAGATGGAGCTTCTGGAAGTTTTCTTGAGTGTAGCACTACAGCGATCGCCTACTTGTGATGTTGAGGTATTTGCCTCTCTTGTTTAACTCAGAAAGCAAACGACAGATGAAGTCACCAAGAGAGAAAACCGGATAGATGCAAATTAGGCATTGAAAACGACGTTTTTTTCAAAACGTCGGCCACAATAAACTTTTCACCTAACAACCTGTATGGCAGGAGAAGACCCAAAAAAATAAGGACAAAATGTCTACGTTTGAAGAAAGACGAACACGGAGACTTATAGGGGACAATGAGTATTTCCCTCAGAATGAATTTTTTTTTTCAAAAAGAGACTACGAATTCGGAGCCACCCGAACTGTGCAGGATATCTTAAAAAAATTGACGAGGTCGTTAACTTAGGATAACAGCTAGTCGCAATAACTTAGAAATATACTTAGAGTTCGCGCAATCATTTTAGTCTGATGAATGAACGGGGCTGCGACTGTAGATCACCCCGCGCGAATCGAAGCCCATTCTCTAGTGAGGCCACCAACTCCGCACGGCCAGCCGCCTTGTCCATGCGTAAGACTAAAATGAAAACGGAAACCATACCTCAGCCCTAGCTTGGTTTCCTGCAGCAGTTGTTGGGTCCAAAATTGAAAGTTATTGACTGCCATTTCCATCGTACAACGAGCCACCAAGAAACGGAATACACTGCATTTAGCGCGCGAAATCATGGCCTTCTGTTCAAAGTGGAAGATGGATGGTGACATTTGGTGAAGCTGGTGACATTTCACCCTCCCATATCTTCCCAATGAAGCATTTTCCGCGTGCCAAACGGCCAGTTTTCTTAAATAGCCAAATAAAGCCATTGATCAGAAAAAAGGTCTAGTGTTTCTCACAGCGCAAGATGTCTCTAGGTCTTCCAGAAAAGAGCGATCTTAAGATATCGGAGACATAAAATGAGGCAATAGAAAGACAATAGTCAGGTTCCAACCAGAACCCATAGTTTGAAGTACTTTTCTGGCAATCGAAAGCAGAGATGTTAATACGGTAAGCTTAGAAAAAGAATCTGTTGATTTTCAATCGCGAGGATCTACTGAAGGCCCATATGTACTCCGCGTTAGAACATTCCGAGTGAGTTTTCTTCTAAGTCGACACTCTTAGAGGCACTTTTATAAGTGAAACTGATCCAAACCTACTGATTTTTTTCTTTTAAGCGCACAAGACAGACATTGCTCGACATGGAACGCGAAGAAAGAGGGCAGTTCAAATTTTCAAGGAGAACTACACGCTCTAAGATGCGCATCAATTTCGAGCCGCTTAGACCATCACTAAGCAATATCCATGGCATGACCTCTGAATTGAACGACGTGAGGTATAAAAATCTTACAGGTAGCGACTGACTCTATTGTGCATGCTAGAATGCGCCAGAAGACGATTCGCACGACTGATTGTCGTAGCGTGAACTGGACCACGAGCAGAATTGCGAGGTACGCAGGGCAAATTCTCAGTGCAGGCGTTTGACCGTGCTCTGTTGTGTTCCTGCAAAATATGCCCGTTAAACGCAGTGTTCACGAAGGAAAAACTCCCCATTTCTATGCAGAAACGTGAGCTTTGGGTCTATCTAAACAAGCGTATAAACAAAGAACGACGAAAAAAGGGCAAAAGTGTGCCAAATTTCGCTGTCTAGCCGGCCCATCGGGTCACTCCGCACACCTCCTACAACAGTTGTCCAGCGTTCGTTTTACCGTAGGAACAGGCACCGAATTTTCGAATATCGTTCATCGCGACATATTCTAACATCCCATCATGTACATTGACTCCCCTTATTTCCGAAGGTTTTTTTTGGTGCAGGAAACACAGAGAGAAGCCACTTACCTACGAATTTTGATGCGCGAAACCATTTCCCCAATGCCACCAGATTGGATGCGTTGTCTGCAGTCTCCCGAAACAAACAAACAGGCATAACTAATTATTTTTAGAGATTTCTTTAAACAGTTTCTCATCCGGTATTTGAGTTTTCTTTGGGGACTTTTTCCTATTAACCTTTTCTTAGTGGACGTACCTACCCAAAAACATCAAACACTATAATACGGTTTTTTATCGTGAACACTGCCTCTAACAAAATTGCACGGTCCCGCTCTGCGCTGAGATTTGAACGCGGTGGTCTGAGGAGAGTCGACTCATCGCGTGCACGGCCGAAAACACAATAAAAGGGTTGAGTCCCTCGCTTCTGCCAGTCACTCAATGGTTGAGGCCATCGCCTCTGCCACTTACACAAGAGTGAGTGCACAATACGTAGCTTTATCATTGGCATCGCTTCAACAATGATTTCAGGTATTTAGTTCACTTCATTTACTAAAGCCACAACTTCAAGCCACTTAGAACAAACAGGATCCTCAAAAATGAGTTTCGGTGGTTTTCTCGTGAAACAAATCTTCCTCAAAGCTGCACGAAGTCGTTGGAAACATCGAAGATCTGATCGTAGAAGAACGCTAAGATATGAATGACACAAGCCACACACTCTTAGGTAGTATCGTCCTTCTCTAGCAAATAGGAAGCCGCGCTCAGCGATCGGGGGCGAAAACATCAGATCTTGGTTGAGTAAAACGTTGAAAAAAGCGTTTGAATTTTGCGCAAGTGCAGCAAGCGCGCCCCACGGGCCAATCCCTTTAATAGAAGGTGCGGGAAACCATACCTTCGAGCGGGACTGGCCCGGAAAGGGAAGGTGAAGGTTCGTTTGACTCTCCCTCGTTATTGCCACTTGCCGTCGCCGCTTCACCGTCAGCACCTCGCGCCTGAGGTGTCATCATCATCCCTTCTGAGGGTTTACTAGGCTACACCTTCCTCGCACTCTGGGGATCGCTAGGGGAGCTATCTGACTCGTTCTACTCCTTGTGGACCTGCGTGTCCTTTATTGTTGTTTTTGTATTTGTATGTGTATATTATTGTTTAATAGGCTATAAATTTGCTGTTGAAAGTGGCGTATGACTTGCATTTCGAGGGTTTCCTAACTCGATTATTTTTGACTAGCCATGTTCTCTTCGTTTTTCCGCGCGTAATTTCGCGGCGGCCCCCATCTAGAGATTGGCGATAAACGGAGCGAAGAGCTCGTCACGAATATCGTGGACCGATTTTGTTGAAAATAAAAAACCCGTGAATCTTTATTGATCATTTATTAGTGTACTAGTCACAAGTAAAATTTCGTTAGAGTTATTAGCTCTTGCTTTGTTTTTATTTCTTCGTTTTCGTTTCAGATTCTCATTTGACTCCTCCATACTCCACTCAGGAATCTTGGTCTTCTTGATGTGATCTCCGGTAGATCCGTGTGGAGTTCCGATCTTTTCACTCGTCTGATCAAACCTGTTGAATGAATCTATATCTCGAAGTCAAGCACATAATGCACAAGATGATTTTACCTGGGTTGATTAGAATTTCGTGTTGTTGACAATGCCTGTTTGTCTTTAGGTGCTGAAGTTGATTCGTCTTTCAAATGTCTCATAAGTTCACCTGGCCATTGGGGCATCAAATGGGTAGCATCGTTTGAGGGTTGAGCTTGAATGTTGCAAGTTGCTATAACAAACAATGAAAAGAAATTTTTGTGTCAACCAACATTTCTGCTCTGCTGCTCTTAGCCGATTTTCCAGTTGTGCGTGTTTTTCCTCGTACTTGCCACGATTTCGTCGTCTGCGAGCGGCCGCGTCAATGCGCACATATCGCTGGAATTTCGCCATTTTCTCACTGAAAATTAATCAATAAACAGTGTTCGGCTCCATCGATTCCGGTAGACGACAATAAATTTTATTCAATAGAGAACCGCCAAGGTAGGAAACTGATGGCATTCTGAGACTAATTAGAGGTACTTATACTTATACTATATATACCCACTTATATGTACTATATATACTATACTTATACTTAAACTCATTCCATAACAACTCACCCATGATGCCTTCAACTTTTTTGAGTATCTCCATACCTGAGCGATATTTGATACTGAAAAAAGCCTTTGAAGGCAGCATAAACGCTCCCAACGTTGTTGAGATACTGATTTTAGTTTACTCTTACGGCTTGTTAAAGAGTGCCTACGCCGTTGCCAGCGTCGACAGCAAGCCAAAACGACCACATTCGAGCAATCAACTTATATTTGTATTTTATTGAAACATTTTTTAAGTGCGTTTGTCGCTTGTAATGCTGTACAATACTGCTACTAACATGGGGCGAAATGGACAAAGTTGACCGCAAGTACATCTTCTGCTTGTAACTTGCTTTAAAGTGCCCCAATCTAAATTGAAAAAAAAAACACCGTCTTCAGCGCGACCTATTGGTTCAATCATATTGATAAAATCTTGAAACCTTCACGAAGACACCTTTTTTTGGGCAAAGTTGCTTCATCAAGCGATAAAGTGTAAATCCTCGCGCGGCGGTTTCTTTGCGCTAATTACCGCGCCGACAACGAATGATAAGTTACACTCGAAAAATTTCATGCTAAGAGAACGTGTAAGTAAAAAAAATCTATAGTCTCTTGAGAAACCAATCAAGAAACGATTTAGATAGGACCAGTGAGCACTGTTGATCTGTCAGCTCAACGAGATGAATGAATAATGAACACAATTGTCTTCAGCGCTGAAGTCGCCAGGCAACAAAATCAAAGGAAGGCATTGCTCCTTGATGTTCGAGAGCTGTTTGGGAAAGGCACCGCAAACATGTAAATGGTAAGTAGGTAGTGTTTCAACTGGGAAAAAGGGGAAAATAGTGAATTTTTTCGCTCTTCCGGAAAATTACTGCGAATACAAACGCGTTAGCCTAGAGGCCCAACACAACTAGGAAGTACTTTCAAAGACTGTTTGTTTATATTGAGGACGGTCACGTCGGTGCCAATCATGCCTATGGAAAAGCAGAAAGTCTCCTGCAAACGGGGAGTGACCGTTCGAAAATCGTCTTACTTTGGACGGAGCTAGCTAGACAAGTTGTTCAAGGCTTTCCTCCTGTATGTCGCTCGTTCGGAGGAATTTATGTCTCGAGCTCGGCAGATGACATATATTTGTGGACTACCTCATGATTGAGTGGAGGTCACGAATTTCGTCCCAGAGAGTGTACTGTGCTTTTGAGACAAATAGTGTGATCCTTTACAACGAGAAGAGATGGATAGAAAAAAAACACCAACTAAACCAGGTTGTTCAATAAGTTTTGTCGTTCGATAAGAGGGGGTGTTGCTACTGGCCCAATTTTTGTTTTGTTTTGTCGGTACACTTGATATGAACGTATGTGAAGTTTCATTTCAATCTGCTAATTCATTCGTTGTTTCCAATCATTTAGTGTCGCCGTGTCACAGCAATGGAAAAAAATGAAGATCGTGCAGAGATAAAATTCTTATTTTTGGAAGGTGCAGCAGCAAAAGAAAATCACGAACGAATGTAAAAGTGTACAATGACTGTTCACCTAGTACAATTAGAACAGTAGAAAGAAGAATTGCTGAATTTAAACGTGGTCGTACAAGCCTTGAAGACGATCCACGTGAAGGACGTCTACAGGATATGGTTTTGGAAGATCGTCGATTGACTGAGAGACATTTAGTACAGGACCCTACACGGGGGAGGGAAAAGAGGCGCTCCGATATGGGCGCGGCCCTAGAGCGCATGGCCCGCGCACCTTCTCGTGACAGCTCCTCGTGAATGAGGGAAACTAATGGGAGAAATAGTAATCATCTGGTAGAGACGAAATCTAGTGAGGGTGGCTAATAACTCCAGGAATTTCCAAAATAAACGCTTCGCAATGTAAAAAAAGACTCGTCCACATGAAGGTGCGCGCGCCATGCGCTCTCAGGCTCCCCCCATATCAGAGTGCCTCTTCGGGCGCACCCGCTCTACACATTTCATTAGGCAGTGTGAGCCATATTTTAAGTGAAACTAGGGGTTTTGAAAGTTGTGTGCACAATGGGTGCCGCATTCGCATGGATGAGACTTGGGTCTATCCCCATGATCCTGGATCAAAACAAGAGGCTAAAGAGTGGTGTGAACCTGGTTGTTCGGCTTCGAAACGAGTTCGTGTCCAGAAATCGGCCAAGAAGGTTATGGCATCAGTTTTTTGGAATGCGAAAGGAATTTAGTTTGTGGCTTACTTGCAAACTGGTTAAACAATTAATTCTGAATATTATTGTAACTTTTTGAACCAGTTTTAGGAAAAAAATTCGTGAAAAAACCCGGTTTGCAGAAGAAAAAAAATCATTTTTCTTCAGGGCAATGCACCGTGTCACAAGAGCATTTTGACAATGGCTAGAATCCATGAATCAAGGTTCGAATTGTTGGAGCATCCACCTTATTCACCAGATTTGGCCCCCAGCGACTTCCATTTGTTTCCAGAACTCAAAAAATTTATGCGTGGCAAGCATTTTTCATCAAATGAAGAGGTCATAACGGCTATTGAAGCGTATTTTGCAGACCTTCCGGATTCTCACTTTCGGGATGGGATCCACAGAGCGGAAGATCGTTGGAGCAAGTGTATTGATGTGCAGGGAGATTATACTGAATAATTTGTTGTATTTTGAACCATAAAATTGTGTTTTTCTTATCCAACGACAAAACTTATTGAACAACCTGGTAATGCTTGATTGGTTGGCATTTATCCATTCATTGAGCCTGCGGTTGCATTATAGCATCAGTTTATTATCGCGCAAAAGTTTGCGGAAGAACACCAGTAGTCACGTGCAGATGCTAGTGTTTGAGAGATGGATTTGCGTGACTCATATGCTATAGGGTTTACTTTTAGCAAACTGTCTATATTTATAGCTCCAGCATTGAGGAATACCTTTGCGGTAGTCTGGAGTTGATTTTAAAACACAGAAGATGCTCGTGGAACATAATATAGTCAATCACTGGATGAGGCATCGCCGCGACGCTGCTTGGCAGGAAAAATTGCGCGATCAATAGCCACTCTCCCTTCGTTTTCCCGCGCGTAATTTTTCCCGCCAAGCAGCGTCGCGGCGATTCTTCATCCAGTGATGGACGATATTTGATTGTAATATATCGTCCATCACTGGATGAGGGATCGCAGCGACGCTGCTTGGCGGGAAAAATTGAGCGCGGGAAAACGAAGGGAGAGTGGCTATTGATCGCGCAATTTTTCCCGCCAAGCAGCGGCGGGGCGGGCCGGCATCCAGGGATTGACGATACAGACTTTACCCACCATAATGTGGTGAAAAGTCTGTCGAGATTGTCCAAATGGGACGTCGAGGTTAGAGCGGGCTTACTGACCGCGATCTCAACTTTCGAAAAAGTAAGGCTTTTCTAGATAGTCATGCGAATGTACTGGAGATCACAAATCCTTTGCACCTGCTCGGGAGACAATGGGTGCGTCAGCGCCAAGAAAATCCATTTCAGTTCAAGAGAAACAGAGAAAAATAAAACTGACCATTCAAATGTTTACCAGATACTAGTCCTTCCATGAGTCCCATTCGAGAACAAAACAATCGTTATGACTATTACTGATCTACAATACCGCCCGTAGGATTTGGTCAGATCACGTTTTCGCCTTTTTGTTCCTTTTTGAATAACTCGCTTCAAAGTTAACTCTTTACGAAAACCCCTCCGCTCTCCGCGACGCGCGCCTACTCTCTTCAGACTGCCGCTTCTCGAGATTCTCGCCACGAAAGCAGCAACCCTCGATTTTCGCTGGTTCCTCACTTCTCATCAATTTCTTCCCCTTCATTCTCGCAGGGGCGTGAGTGATTATTTACGTGCGTCTGCAGTCTTTCATGCGTGCGAGAACTCGTCCTCGCGCGCCTTCTGACGAGATCCTACGAGCGGTGCTGTATACATCTTCGGGTTACGGTAGCTGCAGCGACGTTCATCTAATTCAAACCGACGGATTCCCGCATCAATGCCATCATTTTCATATCGTCCATCACTGGATGAGGGATCGCCGCGACGCTGCTTGGCGGGAAAAATTGCGCGCGGGAAAACGAAGGGAGAGTGGCTATTGATCGCGCAATTTTTTCCCGCCGAACAGCGTCGCGGCGATCCTCATGCAGTGATGGACGATATATTCACTTGTTCTCATTGATTTCTCCTTTTTCCTCTCGTTCTTTTCCTCATCATATTCCTTGCATTAATTAAAATCTACTTCTTTAATAAGTCTCTCTGTTGGAATGTTTGCGGAGACAATCATCCTGCCGTCACAATTTGGTTGGGGTTTCTATCCGAGTCTTTCATTTTCACTTTTATTTGTTCATTTCCTCAATTGTTCTATCTTCCGTGTCTCTCAAATCGGAAGCCACACTCAGCAGTCGATTGCGAAATCAATCGATTGATGGCCATCTTCCCTTCGTTTTCCCGCGCGCAAATTTTCCCGCCACGCAGTGCCGCGGCTTCCTACTTAAATTACGCTGACCATATCGTCCATCACTGGATGAGGGATCGCCGCGACGCTGCTTGGCGGGAAAAATTGCGCGCGGGAAAACGAAGGGAGAGTGGCTATTGATCGCGCCATTTTTCCCGCCAAGCAGCGTCGCGGCGATCCCTCATCCAGTGATGGACGATAAATCGTTAGGGTTCACGCTGGTTTCCAAACTGCTCGCCTCAGGGGTTTTCCTTGCCACGCGGGTCTTCACCAAAGATGTACTCCAGCAACGTCACGATGTGTTTATTCACTCAAACTTGTGTAATTAAACCGACATTAATAATGTACGATATCAATTACAAATTACAACGATAAATAACTCATGACAGCAAACATGAAGGAAAGAGATTCAGCTTAACTGCACCACGATTTCAGAAGAAGACAAAAAAACCCTGTTCAACCAAAATAATGATAAATGAAATTTTCCCCTGAAGTTTCCGTGATCGAAATCAATCAACTTTCCCCTGAAAAATTTCCAAGCGAAAAAGAGATAGACACTGAGAATGAAGCAAGCGAAAAGAACACTGAAATTCCGTGTTTCCACGGCCATCAGCCATCATCGCGATGACCACTCGGAGGAAGACAAAGACGTCCCCGCTGGCTGCTTCAAATACCGCTTGCTCACCATCTTGCAATCAGAATTTAGCTACAAATCCATTGGCCACCATCCATCGTACGCTACATCGGACAACGGCTCTTCGAAGCCGCTGCGAAGTTAACCCCACACCAGGTCAACACAAGGTCTCGTCATACTAAAGCTCAGCTGTGCTTAATTTATGCAGTTTAACGAAAAGAAGAGTTCGAGTAGAAAAGTCTGAAAAATCACTGTATAGTGTTTTCAAGTTCATGTGTTGGACCACCGAAATTTTTTGTTCATTGTCAACAGTGGAGGTTACATTCTAGCCTGTGTCAAATGCTTCTCATTATTACATGTTACACTGCCTATATGCATATAGACAGTATTTAGATGAGTGAGACTCGAATGTAGATTGAAGTCAAGTGCTTATGTTATCAAGTGTATCTGTATTTTAGCTCTAGGTTTGGACATGAATTTCTAATAATCTTTCGATTATTGTCATTTTTATACCGTTCTAGAATGTTGTCAATTTCGCCTGCTGCTAGTGTTGGGGGAACTCACATTTTTGGTTTTTATATACGAAAACTTTCTGTTTTTTAAGTGTTCTGCTGCATTGATTTGCCGATGTCAGTTTCGATAAGAATGAGCTTACCGTCAGTCACTGGATGACGGATCGCCGCGACGCTGCTTGGCGGAAAAAAATGCGCAATCAATAGCCACTCTCCCTTCGTTTTCCTGCGCGCAATTTTTCCCGCCAAGCCGCGTCGCGGCGATTTCTCATCCAGTGATGGACGATATCTTCTGTTCAACTTGCGCACATGTTATTATTTATTATATTACTAATCAATAAAATCTATGTCGACCTGTTGCACAGAATGCGCATTCAGTGGTGATTTTCATGGTTGTGGGTCACAAGCTTTGAAAAATGTGCTCATCCAACAATATCGTTTTTTGGAGGTTTCAGCTCTCCAAGATGGAAATAGTTGAGCAAATGTCAAATCGGAAAGGGAACCCTCACGAAAATACATGTATCGTCCATCACTGCATGAGGGATCGCCGCGACGCTGCTTGGCGGGAAAAACTGTGCGCGGGAAAACGAAAGTGGCTATTGATCGCGCCATTTTTCCCGCCAAGCAGCGTCGCGGCGATCCCTCATCCAGTGATGGACGATAAATCGTTAGGTTCACGCTGGTTTCCAAACTGCTCGCCTCAGGGGTTTTCCCTTGCCACGCGGGTCTTCACCAAAGATGTACTCCAGCAACGTCACGATGTGTTTAATCACCTCAAACTTGTGTAATTAAACCGACATTAATAATGTACGATATCAATTACAAATTACAACGATAAATAACTCATGACAGCAAACATGAAGGAAAGAGATTCAGCTTAACTGCACCACGATTTCAGAAGACAAAAAAAACCCTGTTCAACCAAAATAATGATAAATGAAATTTTCCCCTGAAGTTTCCGTGATCGAAATCAATCATCTTTCCCCTGAAAAGTTTCTAAGCGAAAAAGAGATAGACACTGAGAATGAAGCATACGAAAAGAACACTGAAATTCCGTGTTTCCACGGCCATCAGCCATCATCGCGATGACCACTCGGAGGAAGACAAAGACGTCCCCGCTGGCTGCTTCTAAATACCGCTTGCTCACCATCTTGCAAATGTTTATTCGCGCTGGTAAGATTACTGAAACAGATAACATGGGAAATGCATTAGAAAATGCCAACAGTGCACATTCCTATACTAAAGTTGCATACTGAAAAAAGAATAATAAAAGCAGCTGTAAAATATGTATAAAATAATAGTCGTGTTATTTATTCACGACTACATGAAGTTTCTAAAAGATTTTGCTTCCTTGCAAAAATGGTGATTTGACAATGTCGTATCGTCTATCACTGGATGAGGATCGCCGCGACGCTGCTTTGGCGGGAAAATTGCGCGATCAATTGCCACTCTCACTTCGTTTTCCCGCGCGCAATGTTTCCACCCAAGCAGCATCGCTACGATCCCTCATCCAGTGATGGACGATATTTAGGAAAAATTGGGAGTCAAAAAACGGATTTAAAAAATTTATTTGGCCCAGAATAGTCTGAAGTAAATAAGAAGCTACGAAGTGAAGTGAAATTACCTAAAATCCGATTCGGCAGTCAATCATTGATCAGCAATTGACAAGTAGTGACAGAAGAAAGACCAAATTTTACAAGCTTCTTCGCTAAACTTATCAAAGTGAAATCAAGCACAAAACGGAAACAATGAGCAATTTTCTGAAGCTGTAACACGGCAATCAGCACAGGTCAAGCTAGGTGAACGCAAAGCTCATTGCTTTGAAAAGTTCAACGAAGAAGCTTGTAAAATCCGATCTCTCGATTGTTGGTCTATATCAATAGTTGGTCTATGATTGACTGCCAAATCGTATTTTCAGTCATTTCACTTCATTTCCTAGCTTTTTTGTTACTTCAGGTTTCTCTGCACCATATCATTTTCTAAGAAATTCGGCGCCATTTTTGCCAGGAAGCTAAATTTTCAGGGTTAGGATTGGTGAAAGGCGAACGTCAGGCTGTGGTTGTGTTTGCCAATTGAATCGTAAACAAATATCGCGGAAAATACATATCGTCCATCCCTGGAAGAGGGATCGCCGCGACGCTGCTTGGCGGGAAAAATTGCGCGGGAAAACGAAGGGAGAGTGGCTATTGATCGCGCAATTTTTCCCGCCAAGCAGCGTCGCGGCGATCCCTCATGCAGTGATGGACGATATATTCACTTGTTCTCATTGATTTCTCCTTTTTCCTCTCGTTCTTTTCCTCATCATATTCCTTGCATTAATTAAAATCTACTTCTTTAATAAGTCTCTCTGTTGGAATGTTTGCGGAGACAATCATCCTGCCGTCACAATTTGGTTGGGGTTTCTATCCGAGTCTTTCATTTTCACTTTTATTTGTTCATTTCCTCGATTGTTCTATCTTCCGTGTCTCTCAAATCGGAAGCCACACTCAGCAGTCGATTGCGAAATCAATCGATTGATGGCCATCTTCCCTTCGTTTTCCCGCGCGCAAATTTTCCCGCCACGCAGTGCCGCGGCTTCCTACTTAAATTACGCTGACCATATCGTCCATCACTGGATGAGGGATCGCCGCGACGCTGCTTGGCGGGAAAAATTGCGCGCGGGAAAACGAAGGGAGAGTGGCTATTGATCGCGCCATTTTTCCCGCCAAGCAGCGTCGCGGCGATCCCTCATCCAGTGATGGACGATAAATCGTTAGGTTCACGCTGGTTTCCAAACTGCTCGCCTCAGGGGTTTTCCCTTGCCACGCGGGTCTTCACCAAAGATGTACTCCAGCAACGTCACGATGTGTTTATTCACCTCAAACTTGTGTAATTAAACCGACATTAATAATGTACGATATCAATTACAAATTACAACGATAAATAACTCATGACAGCAAACATGAAGGAAAGAGATTCAGCTTAACTGCACCACGATTTCAGAAGAAGACAAAAAAACCCTGTTCAACCAAAATAATGATAAATGAAATTTTCCCCTGAAGTTTCCGTGATCGAAATCAATCAACTTTCCCCTGAAAAATTTCCAAGCGAAAAAGAGATAGACACTGAGAATGAAGCAAGCGAAAAGAACACTGAAATTCCGTGTTTCCACGGCCATCAGCCATCATCGCGATGACCACTCGGAGGAAGACAAAGACGTCCCCGCTGGCTGCTTCAAATACCGCTTGCTCACCATCTTGCAAATGTTTATTCGCGCTGGTAAGATTACTGAAACAGATAACATGGGAAATGCATTAGAAAATGCCAACAGTGCACATTCCTATACTAAAGTTGCATACTGAAAAAAGAATAATAAAAGCAGCTGTAAAATATGTATAAAATAATAGTCGTGTTATTTATTCACGACTACATGAAGTTTCTAAAAGATTTTGCTTCCTTGCAAAAATGGTGATTTGGCAATGTCGTATTTAGGAAAAATTGGGAGTCACAAAACGGATTTAAAAAATTTATTTGGCCCAGAATAGTCTGAAGTAAATAAGAAGCTACGAAGTGAAGTGAAATTACCTAAAATCCGATTCGGCAGTCAATCATTGATCAGCAATTGACAAGTAGTGACA